>CABFVX010000694.1:94493-107766 GCA_902151425.1 Timema shepardi | reverse complement strand
AAAAAAAAAAAAAGAGCAAGAGAGATGAGGGAACACCCCTTACACAAATACTAAATAACTCCATTTTGCATTCCAAACAAACTGTTACAAACACACTGGTAAACTGTTGGAGTAAAAATAAATTTCTGAAAGTTTTGATTATGCAATAAAAATAATATAAATATTTAATATTTAGCTTGTATTAAAATAGAAATAAAAAAGTAATAATTGAAATAATAATAGTAAAAAAAGGTGTTAATCTTTTAGGTAATCTTGATTTGTTAATTCCTTGGTGGGCCAGTTCCTACTGAGTCTAGAACTTTTACACTGTTTGGGAAATACTATTAATATTTTGGTATTGTAGCAGGTTTGGAAGTCCTGGTTATGGGTACCAGCATGGATGGGTACATACAGGCTTGTCCGGGTCTCTTTAGTATGTGTCAAAAACATGAATGTTCATTCAATATCTGAGATAGCCTGTTGTAATGCCTATACATTCTGAATCCCATGATTTGAGCTGTAGTTTATATACCATGTTATTTGTTTTGCAGTTTTAATGACCAGGGATTTTGTATTACAATTTAGTAACTTTGCTGTTTAAGGACGTAGCTGGTAGGTGGATTCCACATGTTCTGCAACAGGTGTTACTGCAGGGGTATGCTCTTTTGGTAGTGGGTTTTTCTTTTCAGATCTTCTTGTGATCCGGAAGTTTAGGGGAACTAGAATATTGTGGAGATCAGGCGGCCGTTTTAAAGGGACTCTTGAGGATGAACTAATAAGGTTTTGGGTCTGGATAAAACTGGTTAGGAACTTGAAGCCACGTTTAAGGACTGTGTTTATTCGGTGTGGACCAGGATGGTATTGTATTGTGAGAGGGATGTTTTCAACTGTTTGGAGGGTGATAGTCATCTCTAAAGAGTGTTGGAGATTTTGGTTATCTATTAAAGGCAAGGAGTAACCTTTACTCTGGAAAGCTGTAGATTCAGCTAGATCATCGGGTTCTGAAGTATCCGTTTGGCTATGGTAGCAAGGCTAAATGATAGATACCTTTTTGTGTATGAAGGATGGCTGCTATGTTAGTGGAGGTATTGTTGGCGATTGATGGGTTTTATATGCACAGTGGTGCTAATTTGGGTTGTTTTCAAGGAACAGATTCACATCAAGGAAGATGAGATTATTCTGTGATTTATTATGGATGAAGTTTAGGGGACTACAATTATTAAGATTATCTAGAAATATGTATAAGGATGCTCCAGAGTGAGGCCAGATCATGAACATGTCATCAATATAATGCAGCCATACAAAGGGTTTGATGGGCCGAGATTGTAAAAAAGTGATCTTCTAGTAGTCTCATATAAAGATTTCCATTTGAGAAAGCCATGTGTGTACCCAAAGCTGTGCCCTTTATGTGTAGATTGTGTTTGTTTAGGGCAGTGATGGGCAAACTTTTCGTGGAGTGTGCCAAAATAAAAAATCAGGTGGGCCAAGATGGTTTATTAAAAAGTTACAATGGTACATTTTACAAAACTATTGTACAATTAAGTCCTATTAATTAATAAATGGATGGGTATTAATATAATGATATCTAATTCTAATACAATGTGAGATGTCTACATTATTTAACAAATATTTAAATAAAACAAATTCTTAGCACTAATTGAACAAAGGAGTGTGTGATTAGTGGAACTGTGACTGCTCTTCTAAAAGTTTTTCATAGTAGTTGTTCCAAATGGGACAAGGTGACCCTTGGAAGTGAAGCTAAGTGACCATCTGTCGGTCTGTTTCATGGTTAAAAACACTTGCTCACATATATATGAAAATGCTAACATGGCAATAACATTCTGGGCATGAGATAACAAATTTGGGAAACTCGATTTCGATAAGGACACTTGGAAATCAAGTTTTGGAACAATGAGAAACAACTGCTTCAATTGTGTATTACATTGCAATTAAATTATTTAAGGTGAATGTCCGGTTTCACTGTTTCAGAATACACATTAAACAGCATACTGAGAGGAGATGAATAAATATCGGCAGGGAGTCGTCTACTATTAACGGTTACGCTCAAATAAACATATATGTTCCAATTATGTGGATGGTTTGCATATTATTTAATCTCTGGAAACCGGTAACTAAGCTATAAAATAGAAATAAAAAACAAATGAGTGTGAAATGCATTTTTTCCTTGGTTTTTTTTAAACATATTTTAATATCAAAATTTTTAATCCTTTTGCTGGCTGCATTGAACCTGTCTGCGGGCCCTACTTTGACCATCACTGGTCTAGGAAATGAGAGTTATTGAATTGTGAAGGATCATCCCAGCCAGCTCTACTAGGTTGGTTTGGACCCAGAATGTCTAAGCTCTAAGAAATGCTTTATGGCTGACATTGAATATACATGGGGGATGTTAGTGTACAGTGATGTGATGTCAATAGTGACCAGAAAACAATTAGGTGGAAGGTTTTTAATTTTGTGAATTTTGTCCAGGAAGTGTTTTGTATCCTGTTTGAATGAGGGAAGTTGTTTTACAAATATAAAGGGCTGTAGGTGTTAATCAAACAATGATGAAATTCATTCAGATGAAGAGCTGAAATCAGAAACAATTGGATGGCTAGGTGAAGGTCTAATTTAGTTGTGTATTTTAGGGATGAGATACAGTGTGGAAATTTGAAGGTTTTGTGGAAATTCTAACTAGTTGAACTCCTCCCTCCTCTTCTTTAAATCTTGTTCGCGGAAGCCATTGGGTTCAGTAGAGCTTCTCGGGTTTAATTTATAATGGTGAGGGTGGAGAACTTATTAGCAATAAGGAAATTGAAATTTATGAGGTTGATTTGGAAGTTTTATTTTGACAGAATTTTAAAAGACATTTTAAACACAAAGTGACATATGAAAAGAAAAGCAAAAGGTTAATTATTACTTGAAGACAGACATAATATGGTTATAGTTGTGATAAATTAGCCAAATGGTGGTCTCCCTTTTCTTCCACCCATCTCTCAACACCCTAAAGACAATACGTGAAGAACGACTATTCATACCTCTTAGTATATGCTTTAATAACTCGTGAACTAACCACAAGTGTCCCGCTGTTAACGCTTCCCTTCTACATAGTATCAAAATCAGACACTAAAATCTGATGTGCTGATTGGCTAGCTGTTCGCGCCAAACCTCCCCTTTCCACTGTGAAGCCACATGTGCAATCCATAGGTGCATCTCACAGCTTCCGGGTACAGATAAAATATAGTAACACGATGCTTGAAAGTGAAAGATAAAAGTAATAAATTTAGATTACGCTATAATTTCAACAAAGACTCTACAATAATAAAAACTACTAGATTTATAAGTTAAAGGCCTAAAAATTAAGTTATTGAATTGAAATTTAGTACATATATTACTTATAGCTATGTTTATGATTTGGGCAACTTATAATTAATAATAAATCCCACACTTTCATATAATTAAACATTTGATAGTAATATGGAGATTAAATTAGGCCTGAAAAAGAATAATACATTGGAGATGCTGAAGGTTATTTATGTAAAAGGATATAAAAATGTTAAATGTCTTTGAATATTATAAATATTGGGCACTTGTAAACCTATTACAACCATAGTGAATTTAGTGGTTTTAAGAATGGTATTAAATTAACAAAATAAACAATGGCACACTAATATATATAAATGAAATGGTTGAGAGCTAAGGGCCTAAAACCCTGAGCACTTTACAAAAGAGGAGTTGAATAAAGTTAATGGTGAGATTCTGTAGGGTATTCTTATGTACTGTATCTTGTATAGTGTGTTTTCTTAGAGTCAACTTTAAATTAAAAATTTGAAATTTGTAAGTAAGATTAAGATTTGGATTAAATAAAATATATTCAATCCATGGTGTTAAGTGACCAAGTCATAATGTATTAAAATTCTGGCACTAGATAAACCTGTTCAAGATTATATATAATTATAAAATAAAGTTATTTAAGGAAAACCTCTATTTACCTGAAAATCTTATGAATTATCTCAAAATTATTTATAAATTTTGGATGACTCACTATCTCAAAATTATAAAACTTTGTGACATATTTTCATAGCACTTTTCTAAAAATGAGTTTGAGGAGTAAATACAAAAATTATAATAATATATTTATATATTCAAAGTATTAGGATGTATGTATATATATACAAAGGATTGGGATATATATATATATATACCTATTAAAAATAATAACACTCCCTTGAATCATTTTAGCTCCATCCAATATTGTTGTTGTGTGGGTAGATTTCTTATGTTTTTTTAATATGTAGAAAACATTGTGGAAAAAAGTTAGAAATCGGTAAAAGAAGTATAATAGAAACAAAAAATTTGGAATAACCTATAGGTAATGTAAAATGTTTAAAAATGAGGTAGCCATTGGGCAACCTAATTTTTAAACACTCCCTTGAATTAAATTTTTATTTCCAAAACACTAAAAATAGAATATAAATAAAATTACAAGCATACCTTTTCTACTAAAGTATGTGTTAATATCCGAAGGCGAGTGTTATGTCCAATGTGTCTAAGGAAAGCTGAGTCAGCACTCACTCGACTTCCAGCGACCATATTCACCTGAGTCGCCATAAACCCTAGAATTCAGTAGTGATTTCATAGTGTATCTTACTTGAAATGGACACTTGACATAACAGAATACGAGGAAAGCTTCTATTTGAGTTAAAATCGATTTGGAAAATTATGTTAAAAATATTGCCATCCACTAATTTTTTATATGAATATGTATTTATTTTGTGATTGAATTTTGTTTCTTTAAGTAGAGACTACTCTGTTAAGTTTTAGTGATTATACACGCTTACATAATTTAGGATGGATTAAATAGCTAAGCTACTATATTTGTTAATTATGGTCATAGCCGCATTTAAATATAATATTCTTTAAATTGAAAAATGACACCTGGATAGGGGTTTAATTCCTGTACCCAGGTGTCATTTTTTAATCTAAATAATACGATATAATTTAGTCTACTGATTTCATAACAATGTGATTTAAAAATCAAGGCCTTCAGATTTGAATTAAAAATATTTCTTGGCAATTCTTTCAAATTTCTTAACTACTCTAGAATTTAAAGGACTTAGAGAATTGAGGGATCTTTTCTTTGTAGTTTATGAAGTCAAACCCAACTGACAAATATTAGAATCAAAATAGAGGTTTATGAAGCTTTGCCCACCCATTATTTGCACTGAGGCTTAAGTTAACCCATTCCCTGGTGTATGTTTATCACAGCGATCTATGCAGGCCGAGAAGACATTTTTCTACTCATATACTCTGATTCGATAGATATTTTCGCCTCTCACTTATTTTCTCATTTATTTCTTTATTCATGGTCATAAAATAGCATTGAACTGGTAGCCCACTCTATTAGCTTCAATATAAAGTATTCAGACTGGTGAAAAGTAAAGTGTTTCATTGATAGATGGCATTACAATAACTTAATGCAATGAAATGTTGATTTACACCCTCACCAGGGAATGGGTTAAGATGAAAAGTATGCTAAAGCAATTATTCAGTAAGTAATAATACTAAAAGAGGGGTGAGCATATGATACATTCACGACCTTAGTTTACTTGGATGACAGCTCAAAAAGTTGATAGAAATAGACCCTAATATATTCCTATGCCAACTGCTGACATCTATCACTTTGTCTAACTGTAATTAAAACATATGGTAAGGTATGAATGTGATAGTTAACCACAGTAATTTAGGCCAAAAACTATTTATATTTATTTGAGGTTGGGCACAAAGCTTATTTATCTGTCGATTCCACTTTAAAAAAAATAATATTCACAACACTTTCACGGAAGGTCTAACGAAAATAGCTTTAGAATGGTGACCAATGAATTTAAAACATGTGATTGAACATGATGGAAATAAGATATTTACAATGATGCACCAGCACAGCGGATATAACAATTTTATTCAGTCTAATATTTTGAAATACTATAAAATATTCATAAAATAATTTATATGCCTTTATTAAAATGTATTAATGTATGCACTATATTACACAAAATAGATAACATTCCAAAACTGAGAATAAGTAGGTTCAATTCTGTTTAAAATAGTACTTTATTGCTTTAAGTTTACGTTATTTTAAATGTAAAATATATCATGTAGTTAAAAAACTTTGCATTTATAAAAAAAACGTGATCTTTTACAAGTGTTGTCAACCCAAAACCTAAACATATGATTTTTAAACTGTCATCCAGGTAAAAATCTATCATGAACAGACTCTACCTACCTCTGACCTGTGAGACCAGTATTCAACCCTTGACTGGATATATTTAGAGTTGTCATTTTACAATTTACCTTTTTTATGTGTGTGCATTCACATGCACACTTGAATAGTGATATTAGGTATTAAAGATTGCATACAGATTGAATAGTGTGAGTAAAGCATCATGCATGAGCTCAACATGTTTAGAAGCAAAAGTGAATGTAAGAAAATGTGTATGAACACAACAGTATATAAGAAGACATCACATGTGAACACAATCTACTATCTGAATCCAGCAGTGTGTAAGAATACATAAAATGTGAACCAGGGCCGTGGAGTTGGTATGCCAAGCCTTGACTCTGACTCCTATATTTTTCTACTATCCGACTCTGACTTCAACTCAAACTCATTCATAAATGATTAATGTATGTTAACTAGAAATAACAATTTGACTGCAGTAAAATGCTCCAATATAGATAGATACTTCATGGAAAGCTTCTTTGACATTGTGAATTTATATTTAAATAAATTGGTTAATACAAATTACAAATTTCGGCCCTAAAAATAAAAAAAGTATGAAATATTGTTATAGTATAAACAAATTTCTATTTTGAAGCAGGAGTCGGTACATTTTTACCGATTCCGACTCCACTCGAAATTGCTTCCGACTCAAGATTCCACATCCCTGATGTGAACACAACACAAAATAACAGCCTATGTCTATAAAGAAGCCTGACCAGTCTGTGATACTGCATTGAGATCTGCCATGGTGTAACCCAGCTGTTCTCCTGCTCTCAACATGGCTCCACTGAGGTCTGTAGTCCAAGGAAGCTCATTCACTGGCAGAAACCCCCTCAGCAATTCAGACTCAGCTACACCAAACAAATCACCAATACCATCCTAATTGTATTGATTTGTACAAATAGTGGCCTGAAAACCACTCAAATAAAGTAGTGCTTGGTAAATATATAAATAAGGTCAAATACAAAATCATTTATAGAACTAGCATTCAAGACTACCACCTTAAGAACCCAGTCGAAAGTCATTCTTCCTTGTAAGCAGTGATGAGGCTTGACCTTTTATAAAGTGTTACCAGATACTAACACCATAAAGCACACCCATTTCCTAAATTTTTAAACAAATACATCCAGTTTTTTATTTCCATAAAACTAATCTTTTTCCCTTTTAAAGATCTAAAGTAGGAGGCAAGACTTGACTCAAATCAAAACATAGTAAAGAGTGGTAATTTTTTGTCAATAATATTTTTTTTAATGAAAGTAAGATAAGAGTTAATAACGAATGAGGGGAAATGAATTTAAAACTACCTCTCACTCTGGACAAAAAGTGAGGTAGGAAACATCTTTATTGTGCTCAGTTGGTCAGTCACACCTGTAGCCACACAAACTAAGCATACTTCTTAGTGGTAACAAACCTCCTTTTTTCTAGAGATCTCTTTGGGCATTGTGAAATGTCAGGGATGCACAGTCTATAGTTTCATACAGGTTTTGTATATCAACCTTGTTTGTGGAAACAAATGACCTTTTGCAATCTATTTAGAGAGTGACAAGAGTTGATTCCAGAGTGCATCTGATTGAATAAATTGGTTGTCACATATTAAAAAAATATCTAGTTTTCACCTGCTACCAGTGATAACACTAGATATAAGCACATTTTCATATTGCTTGTAAGAGAACTATTTAAATTAAATTTGTTGAATCCTTTAATGTATATAGAATCAATTTTCTCTCAAAGTAAGATTATGTCTAAAACTATGGTTTAAAGGATTAGTTGATAAAGAGTTGTACAAAGAGAAATATATGTTGGATTAGAATAAAATGTTAAGTCATCTAGTATCCTGGCATTCGTAAATTAACTAATGAATAGTCCTCCAACACTTTGTTACAAAGGATGGTAGAGAAAAGGTGGAGATAAACATATAAAAGGTACGATACAATATGGTTTTTACAATGAAAAGAAGAACCAGTTCACACTTAACATTGCTGCAATTGGACAAAGAAATAATGGCTGCCTCTAGAAGAAAATAGATCTTTACAGCCCAATCCCCTGATCTAGATTTCATTCTATTGGAGCTCATTAAGAGGGAGCATGGAACGTGCAATGCAGATTCTTAAAAGAGAAAACCAAAAAACACAAAAGGGAGGAAAAGGAAAATTGTTAAGAATGATAGGACTCTTAGAGAGAATAATGTAAAAGGATTAACATATAAGAAAAACACAGGAAATGGACAAAGAATTGAAATATATATTGTATATTTCTGTTAGGAAAACTTATCTTCACTTTATTAGGTAATTGTATATTTGGAAGATGGTACAGGAAAGATGGATAGATTCCTATAAAAACTAACACTTTATATTGCTGCCATTTAAAAATAGGTAATGGCTCACTCTTAAAGAAAATCAATCGTTTTGGCACAAACCCTCGACCTAGGTTTCATTCTATCAAAACTCATCAGGAGGTAGTGTGAAATGTGCAAGAACCCTTTCTTAAAGAGGAAGCGAAAAAACACAAAAGGGAGAAAAAAGAGAATTGTAAAGTGTAAATTGTATTGTGTAGTACCTTTTTATATGTTCCTATTCACCTTTCCTGTACCGTCTTCCAAAGATACAATTACCTGATAAAGTGAAAAGAGATTTTCTTTATACAGTTATAAAGGGTGAGAAATTTTACGGGTGATTTAGAAGAAATATGCCTGAATTTACTTGGAGAGAGGACTGGAAAACCACAGTAAAAAATCACATGTGGGAAACCACCCTCAGTATAACTGGAGAAGATTCAAATGTCGACCTGTATGACACCATCAATTAGGAATATTGCAATAATAACACCTTAGAATATGTTACCAACAGTGCAGGTTTCAATAATATAGTGTTGGAAACTTATTTAAAATTTATTATATTAGGTTACACAACCTGGGTGGAGCGAGTGTACAAACAAACAAACAAACAAACAAGTGGTGTGTGTGTGCTCGTGATATTTTACTTTGCTTCAAATTAAAATAAAATGATATGCATTAAGCTGATCAATTAGTACAATGCAGCCATGAATTTTGGAAGCAAATTATGCAAGACTTATCTAATTTGAGTGTATGTCTGAGATTTTAAGAAAGTTTTGAAACATTCTAGAAGATTCTATGAAATTCATGGAGTTCCCATTCTAAGAAAATGCCTGGTTTTCCAGTTTGTTGTGAGCCCTGCTAGTGTTTCAAACAAACCGTTTTAGAACTGGGAGAATAAGTAGTTTGTACATTTTAATTAGATAAGAGAGGTTTGAATATGAACTTAGAGAATTTAATCCACAGTGTGGTGTTTAAATAAAACTTTAAATACTTCCATCTAAATCAAAACTAGGATCTTCAATAAGTTATTTAAAGTGAACATTCCACATAGACCTTTTGAAATATGAATGCCTCTAGATGTTATTTAGATTAGAATTATTTAGAATTAGATGCCTATTATAGAAGCTATATCTTAAGTAGTCTTCCCAATGCAGATTTTTGGAAATAGGGTGAAAATAGAAGCTATTTAGAGTAGGCTTCTTCCACCAAATTCTGAAAAATTGGATACTCTAAGAAGATATTTTGAATAACTCTCCTCAAACAATGTTTACGATTGGATGTCTCTAGAAGTTATTTAGAGTTTGATACAAAGCCATCTTTCAGCTTCATGCTCGAGACTATCAGAAAGAGGGGAGGGAAGGTGAGATAAATCTAAAAGGGGAGGGGGGAAGGACAAGTTTATTACAGAGAAGGGAAGAGTTTATTCCAACCAGGGGGGGAGACAAGTTGTTTAAAGAAAGCCCTCCACCACCCAGCCCCGTTACTAAACACCAATTCTTGAAATTGGTTTGTGCATGTTTTTAATCTTGGTTGTCACATTTACAAATGAAAAGCAATGTACACAAATTAATACGCATCTTAACTGAATACTAAAATGTTATACACATGAAAGGGTATTAAAAGTGAACTTGATTTACAACCTGAATCTCTTTGGGTGCCAAATTTAGTTTCAGTACAAAAATAATGGACTTCGTGAAATTTCTGGGTACTTAAAAACAAAGGACAAGACTAGACAGAAAACATGATATAATTATTGTGACCAATGCCAGTAAACTCCTCCATAGGAAACTGCATCTAAAGAGTTGGGCATGCACTGTTCTTTAGTATGGATGGGTATTTTACTGTGTCATTAATATTTTACTTTGTATTTTATTCATCTTTAGATTTTTTTTAACTTGTGAATTTAGATCTCTTGAACCTAGGCCCCTGCAAGTTCCAAGTTTGGTTTTATGGTACCAATAGTCCCCCCCAACCCCCTCCCCTTCTTTGTGGCAGGTCCAGTAACAGCTTAAGATTACTTGATTTTAGGTATAAATAAAAAAACTATGAAAGTATGATGGAATAAATAGCCAAGATATTAAGTGTGTTAATTATGGTAATAGCCGCACATAGAGGAAGATTTTACTAAACTGACCTGGCCACAGGCTGGAAACAGTTTATGATTATGATTATAGTGATGATGACTATTATTATGATGACCTGGATATGAGTTTGATTTCGGATCGGGTTTGATTCCTGTGTCCAGGTGTAATTCAATTTAAAAAATATCATATAAGAGTAGTTTCATTCAATTTTGTAACTGTCAGATCCTGTTCTTACCATATTTAGAGATGGTATTGGTGCATATCAATTAAATACTTTTAGATATTTAATAAATACCATCTTACTCCTTACACACGTTCCCATTGGTGGTCCTGTGAGGGAAGTAGTTGTGAACCTCCTGATGGCTCCAACTGCTGTCACCCCAAGAATCATAGTCACGACTATGACCCCTCATGTAGACGATGTTGTTGATGCGGCTTGAACCACCCAAAACCTTACCTCTAGGCCACAAGCTTGCCTAAGGAACATAAGAGACATAGATCATACAGGTTGTATGTTCCCCTAAGGAACATAATAGGCATGAAACATGTATGAGCCACACATTCACCCGAGGAACATATAAGGCTGAAGCCTAATACATGCAAAAAAAATGTGTTTTTTTTTAATCTAAAGCAGTGTTTACAAAATTATGTCTCGTGAAATACTGATATCCTGCAAGATATGAATAAATATTAAGTGAATTTATTATTTTATTTATGAGGTAGTATTTAGTGTGAAGGTTCTGAATTGGCTGATTATATTAATACACAATCATTTCTATGAGCGAAAGCGAAAGGGTATACTAATTTTGCCAGGAAAAGTACTTTCACATACATTCCAGATTTCTTTTATACGCCACAATCGACATTGGGGCAATGGCTTTACTCCTATTACAAAAGAAGATGTACAGTGAATTTTTATCACCCAAGAAAAGTATGTTAACCCCGGCTGGGTTTGAACCCACAAACATTGGTTCCTGAGCCAAGCATTTTACTTGAAGACCAACAACGTCGACTATTCAGTGACAAAATTGAGAAACCAAATTTAATGATAGATTGCTTTTATTAATTTAAATTAAATATATTCATTTATGTGTAGCATAAATAAACTTAATGTTCATATAAGAAATTTTATAAGAACCTCTTATCTGGTTATTAAAATAACTCATATGTGTTATTGATGGGACATATTACCCTTATTTGTAAATATTTTTAGCACCACGTCTTACTATCTGTTCAGGTGGTGCACATTTGTGCTAAACACTAATGTGTTAGGAAAAAATAAGGTTGAATTTTAAGGAAATGTAGTGACATTTACATGGGGGGAAAGTGGAATACTACTCTCTTATACCCAGCCAAGATTCAAACTCTAATCTCCCCATCATCAGCAGTTCAGTGAGTGAGGACTTATTTAGACCAGTGGTATTCAACCTGGGTTAGGCGACATCTTAGGGAGTATGTAAAATTTAAATATGTATATTGTTTCATGATAAACACTTAATAATCAGGGCCAAGTTTAGGGTTAGCTATAAGAGACCTGGACGTAAGGACATGTCATCTAGGAGTGTTTTCCTCTTCCCCCCTCCCCCTCTCTCCTCTAGATGTTTATCATAAAATAAGTGTAATGTAACTTGAATTATACACAAACAACTTTAGGGGTATAGAGTCGAAGAGAAATTATATCTGGAGGTACGCAAATAAAAAAGGTTGGATACCACTGCCTTTGACCAGTGGTGTGCAAACTTTTTATTGGTGTGACCCCAGTGAAGTATTATTTTATTTAAAAGACACTATGCCACCATGTAAATAAAATAAACGTTTTCCTCCTACTTAGGAGGGGCCTTATCCTCTTACACCTTATGTTTATGGGAAATTTTTGGTGCCGTATAAATGTTTCTATTTGCTTACAGGATTTTTAAAAAAACGCATCTTACCTAACAGGGGCTTTACACATCTTCTTTGTCATCCATAAAAAAATGTCGGTGACACCTTGATAGCTCCGAACCTCAAATGAAGTCACAACCCCAGGGTTGTGGACCACTGCCTTAGACTATTCAATCACCGAAGAAGGTAACATACTCACACTTTTTATTATTTAGAGTTGGATAAAAGGCCATCTTTCAGATTCATATACGAGAATATCATTTGGGTATGACATTATCTAGAGTGAAGATAAATTTTCTCCCGGTAAGGACATGGTGGGTAAAGGGGGATACAACAATCTTCAGGCATTGCCCCTCTAAGTTTCATCAATACTGCTTGTATGTCACTCATGTGACTGATCTGCAACTGTTTCACAGATGATATCAATATCTATGAAACAAACTAATAGTAAAGCAAAATGTTATCAACATTGAGTATAAAAAAATATATTCATATTTTTTAAAAGTTCCTTTTCTATCAGAATCCAAAGAAGTTATAGATATAATTTCAACCAGTTAAACACTGAAGAGAAAATTAAATGTATTAAAAGGTTCTACGAGATTAAGTATGTTTTTTTCTAAAGTTTATGGTATGGTAGCAGCTTCCAAAACATTCAGCTACATCATTTCAAAATGCTAAAGTACCTTCTTGATAAGGAAAAAAAAAAAAAAAAAAAAA
>CABFVX010000694.1:0-94470 GCA_902151425.1 Timema shepardi | reverse complement strand
AAAAAAAAAAAAAAAGCAAACCTTGTTATTTGAATTGTATCTTACTGCCTGTCTGGACTCTTACCGGCGTTACTAAATATAATATATAAGAGGACAATATTTTATTATTAATAATAAATATTACCTGCTATGGTGGCCACATGATCTAAGGCACTTTTCTCTCAATATACTAGACTGCAGAAGATGGGAAGATCGAGGCTCAATCCTGATAAAGTATACTAATGGTGGTGTTTCACTCAACCTCCTTGCAAATGTGGATACATTTCCTCTAAATTTAACCTTACTTTCTAATCCCTAACAAATCAATGCAATTAGTACATAAGCATAAAGCTCCAAAGTATATTAAGACATGGTGCTAAAAAAATTATTAGAACATGAGCATTAGCATCCTACATTGTTATCCAGTCCTAAACAAGCATCAAACTGTGGCTGTGTCTTGTAGCTCCAGTCCAATTTAGAGCCCAGAAGTAGTGGTGAGAACACTGGGATATTGAGAAGTCTGGAAGAACAATCTGGACCAGCTTCAATGAGAAGTACCGAGTTCTTGCCAGACTTGGCCAGTCGAGCTGCAACAACACTGCCAGCAGAGCCACCGCCCACTGGGAACACAGAGTGCAGGTTGAGAAAACTCTTTTATAAGGAAATGTTTTAAGGGTATTAATTTATTATTTCACATTGTCTAATAAAGTTATTTGCAAAAGAAAAAAGTAAAAACTACTTAAGCCTTATAGATCTTATCCTCTATCAATAAACAGACGTGTCAACTTTCTTACTGTCAATTATGCTCTGTGGAGAAGCCTTTACTATGTTACCCTGTTACTAAAGTTAGAAACCTATAAAGAGGTAAGTCCCGGAATCCCATAGTTGGTAAAACACTTTACACCCACAGCAAGGAATAAACATCCTGTTCCAAGACACCTTATAATACACTGTGGCCATAGTCTCAGGATATCCATCATGGAGTATTGAGAAAACCTCACAACCTCGCGTACTTTGCTATAAGGGTGACAAGAGTTGCACCTCTTTGCCCTCTCCTTCATTTGTGTTACAAGTGCACCTATAAACTTAGCCTTGAAGGCTTGCCTGCCAAAGGGCCGCAGAGGTTACTAAAAGTTGTCCAGCTGGAACCTTAAAGAGGTGTCCAGAGAAGCAATCCCAGGCCGAAAATTGATACACACTACCAACCACATAGTGTATTGTGAGTATGGGACTTTTCACACTCGCCCCATCCTAATACCACAGGTTGCTATTTAGTACATCCTTTGCCCGAGGTCTGCCGAAATGGAGGAATTCTATATATGTTTGATTGGCTTAACTCTTATGAGTGTTCTAACACCTGAACATATTTCAGTGTTGTTGCGGGAGCTACAGGAAGAGGTACATTCCAACTTATTAAGTCCCAACAGTTTAACATTGTTCTAAACTCTTAAGTCTTTTAGATATACAACGTAAGGATAAAGTATTAATAAGCTCAAAATTGCGCTCTTAATTGACTCAGAAATGTTTATTTTTTGACAAATGTGTGTAGACCTACTTATAGCTTCATATAAAATAATAAGTCACTGTAGAAGTTTGTTATTTGCCCACACAAAAAATCAGTTTTATTATATTATTATTTTGATAACAGGTTTTTTTAATGTAAGCTAAGTTTCCCTGATTTTTTTCAACTTGTGTTAAAGACTGTGAATTTGTATGTGTGATTATTCCAAAGGTCTTTGTAAGCCTTATTTGAGACTAAATGGACTAAGTTAAGTAATTTCCTAAAATATTCTGTTGCTGTTTTAATCTTTAGGGCAGTTCAGTAACTAGCTTTCCATGTACCTTGTTCAAGGTTTTATTTTTGGATCCCTTGGAGTCTTTTTGGGAGAAAAATAATAAAACCAACACAATATAACAATTGTTTGAAAAAAAATTTATACGAGATCAATCACATGAATTTTTAAATGAACATAATTAATTTAATTGCACTTTACTGACTTTCATTTGAGCAAATTTATTATATAATCATATTTAATATCTCTACTGATATCATATTCAATCAAAATTATGAAAAGATTAGATAATTTTGTTCTTGTTGTAAAGTCGATCTTAAATAAATCATAATTAATTTTAGCATGGAAAACTTATTTGAACTTCGAGTTATAGCTTTCTTATAATGGGACAGTAGTATGAAAATTTCTTCTTTATTTTTGTATTGATTCTCATTTACCATACAGTTGTTGCACAGCATGTCAATTAGACTAGCTCGGAATAGCCTACAAAGATAAAGTGAAAATAGAAATGCGATTTTAAAGATGTGGACAAAAATTTAACATTGTTAGACTATGCCTCTATAGAGATTAATGGTGTAAAATAACATTAACATACATTAGTATTAGTGTCCTAAAAACTGAGATTAAACTACCTGCATTGGTGTTTGGATGGTTTAACGGAGGTGCGTCAAATTCGAATGACCATAAGGGCCACATTCCACAAATTTGTCACTGTCTTAAATGGAAAAGTCTCAATTTTAAAATCCTTATCCTATTTATTTTTTACAAAAAATTTGAAACTTTATATTTTCATCAAGTATGTGAGAGGCTTTAGATCTCTTATAATGGCCAATTTCCAAATAGCTTAATCTCAAATGTTGTATTCCTACAACGTTTATTAAAAGACAAATTGGGCCACGTTGTATGTTGGTTCATCAAATGGTCTGCAGGTCGCACAGAATCATATATTGGGCCACATGCAAGTTTGACGTGCCTGGTCTAACACATCACTCTTGTGTTGAATTGGACTGGTGATGACAGTTACCTTTCTCATTCTTGCACCATTAATATAGTTAATATTAGTGTACATACTCTGTCCGACTAGACCTTATATTACATAATGCTACCGTAATTATTTGTTTATCCTGTAAAACTCGAGTGGGTAGTAAGACACTATGCTAAAGAAAAAATTGGTTTTCGTTTATTGAACATATAGGCCTATTTTTTATTACAAAATATCAATATTTTATTATTATTTTTAAAAACAAATTAATAAATAGAATAGATTAATATGTAAATTTAAAAAAATATATTTAACCTAGTCATGGGATATCAGTCGGCCATCTGGTTTATTGAATCTGAAGCCTCTAGCAACTTAAATTAAGTATGAAATTATATCTAGATATCATTTTTAAAACAAGCCATAATTTATAAATAGGCCTACATTATTGTAGTATTTATTTGGCAGGCTTAATCTGACGTTCCATTCACTCATAAATTTAAAAAAAAAATCAAATGATATTGATAAAATAAACCATTTAAAACCTCACAAAATAATATTTAGATAATGTCATAGACTGAAATGAAGAGGAACCAATACCCACTTTGGTGGCCGCATGGTCTAACACACTACTCTCGTAGTAGACTAGAATGCCGATGACACAGTTATCAAGGTTCAAATCTTGGTTGGGTGTACTGAGGTGTTTTTTTTTCCAAATTGGTTTTCAACTCCCCATCCATGAAAATGCGTGTACATTTCATATACATATTATCTCCCTAAACCATTAACATTAATAGTATATTTAAGCATACAACCCAAATGGGTAGTAAGACACAGTGCTAAAAACAAGGGGGGAAAAAAAAGGAAGGTAAAGGTAACAATGGTGTTCTTCCTTCACCTCTGACAAGACGTGTATTAATCACAACTTGTGAATGTAGGGAATGCCAGACCTCCACTTTGGTTCGGATTAAATAATAATGGTGTTCATAAAATATTTATGGTCATGCATGATTTTGGTGAATTTTGTTTTAGTTGTAGGGGCCTATAGATAACCATACTAACATTTAAAATATTATGAATATAGTATTATTTGAATTCCCGTTTTTTATGTGTGTAAAATTATATGTATATAAGCTTATATATATATATATATGTATATATATATGCTATTTATATTTTTTTAGCACTGAGTCTTACTACCAATTCAGGTTATATGCTTACGTACTAATTACGCTAATGGGTTATGAATGAGGAAGATTTAATTTAAAGGAGGTGTACCCTCATTTGCGTGAGGAGTGTAGGAAACCATTTAGAAAAAATTCACTCTACATAGTATATCCAACCGGCATTGAACCACGATCTCTCTGTCATCATCAGTCTAGTCTATTGTGAGAGTAGTGGCTTACACCGTGTGGCCACCAAAGCGAGTTACAAACATATTGAAATATAATCTAGGTAATAAGGAAATAAATTTTTTGAATGCTCTATATGAAGTAGTTATCATTATTTTAAAGGTAGTGAATTAAATTTAGGAGTATTATCTAATGTATTTGCATTATAAAACTTTTAAAATTAATTTGTATGTATTTTAATCAATTAAATTAGCATAAATGTAGTAATGATTATTTTAAAAGTAGTGAATTAAATTTAGGAGCATTATATAATTTTATATAAACTACTGGTAACTGACAACGTACGGGATGTTTCACTAGCTCTTGGCCCATGAGTTTCCCTTAAAGTTTCAAACTATTGGATGTATTTTGATATATAAGAAGCACTTAGGGAGCGAAAGCGAGTGAAACATCCTGTATAAGTAGAAAGTTATGAAAAATACAACTTCCATACAGGATTTCAACAAATGAATAACCCACTTTAATGGTCAACTTGTCCAAGGCGTCACTCCTAAAATAGACTGCTGATGACAGAGAAATTGAAGTTTGAATACCAGTCCGATGTACTGAGGATGGTTTTGGTTTTCACCTCTCACTCCACAAAAATATGGGTACACATCCTAAAAATCAACCTTCCTAATTCCTAGCACATGAGAATATAATTATTTTGTACACTTGAACGGGTATTAGTAGTAAGATGTGGTAAGAAAAAATTAATAAACACCAAAAATGAGAAATGTGGGGAATAACGCCTTATATCATATTCATACAAAAATGATTTTACTTGTTTTGTTACAATAGGTGTTTATTTGGATAATATGATGAGTCTCATTTGCAAGAGAGGTTGTGAACAAATAAGCTAATGCGTGTTTTTAAAAACAATAATTCTTTGGAATAGGACTATATTAAGTAAATAGGTGTTTCACATGTCTCAAAAACATGGCTGACCAATATTTTGTTTATTATGCCAGTTAATTTATTGTATTTTGTTAAACAAAGAAGTAGGTCCCCATAGAAAAATTGATTCACCTTAGACCTAATATTTTGTTCATAGTAGGTATATTAGCTTAAAAAAAAGGGGGGATAGTATGAAGCAAGATCAGGATTATTTTTTATAGTGTCAAATTAATAGACATATGATGTTTTCTAGTCCCTATACACACTAACAAGATTCTGAAGTTTCTGATTATGTAAAATCAAACCCTATCAAAAAATCCAGCATAATAATTTATTTTCGGAACGCCATCTAATTGACTGGGTAGTGTTCCACCATATGCTGTAACATTGCGCAGAACGCAACATTCCTTGTGTAGACAAAACTTTATTATTATTATTATTATTATTATTATATTATATAATTATATTATTATCATTATTATTATTATTATTATTATTATCACCGCGTCTTACTACCCATTCGGGTTGTACACACTTACACTAATGTGTAATGGTAGGGTGATTTTGAGATGAAATGGAGGACCTACAGTTAAATATGCTATTCGAACCACGGTGGAGGCCTCGCATTCCACACATTCACAAGTCGTGATTAATACACATCTTGTCAGAGGTGAAGGAAGGGAATACATGCTAAACACCTACAAGCCTAGACCTTAATTTTGTTAATAATAACTTGTGGTTTTATCTTTATTAAAAAAAAACTTTGAACGTCATCCAACGTAACAACCTGAAGCAGATTGTCACACATCTCAACTGTGTTGGGCATGAGCAGATCACCAAACATCTCAACTGTGTAGGAAATTGTTTGGCATGTGAAAATATTTTTTGATGCAAAATATTAATGTTTTCACTAAAAAAATCCAACCAAGCTCAACCTAACCTTTCATGTGTGAGTAAATAAAAATTACCAAGTTTTGCCCAACTTTTCATGTGTAAATAAATAAAAATTTCAATCAACTATTTATAGGATCTGTGCTTAAAAATATCAACTAGGATTATAAGATTATTTTTATAAATTTAAAATCTTTTCATCGCATTTGTTTTGTTATAATCGGAAACTTCAGAATATAGTTGTTTGTATGGTGCTAGAAAACATTAAACTTCTCATAATTTGGCAGAGAAAAAAAAAAAACAGAATTCTGCCTTTGGATCAAACTATAGGCGAAGAAAACTTTTAAGACTTAGGCCTACGACTCTGGTGATGGGTACTATCCCCAAAATGTGAATAAATGCCACTGTTTAGCTTTTCTTGAAACTTAAATTATGTTAATGCTAGAGCCAGCAAACTCATAGGGGAGATTATGGCCATGTCTGAATAGTTTGTCCCCTATGCACTTGTGCACTTTACTGCACGCTTTGATATAATATGTATCTGGTGCCCCTGGTGCATGATAGTTTTCGGACAGCAAAATATAGCTAGAGCCATCTGGTGGCTAATTTTGAAACATGGGTTTACATGGTAATGATATTATTATTATTATTTAGCACCGCGTCTTACTACCCGTTCGGGTTATACGCTGGTAATGATATTGAATGTTGATGGTGTTATGTCAATGGCGTCATTCGTCAATGGTGACTTTTTTTAAGGTGCAAATTCATATTATTCATTTATCTTCCTTAATTCTATGAACCTTAGGGTTTGTTTTACTGTCCCTGTGAATCATAAAATCAATTATATGCCATAGATGTCATTTTACAATAATCATAATAAAAAAATATCATTATAATATGCTTAAAAGTAGACAAAAGTAAAATGAAGTTGAACTGTATTTTTAAATTTATTTAACCCTTTTATGGGTTATTGTTAAAAAAACATGTTTGGTAAACGTGCGACAAAAATGGTCAATCCTATCACACTTATATAAACTTTAAAATTTTTTGGGAAGCTGACAAACTAGGCCTAGCTTACATTAATATCAAGTGGTTTTAAAGCATGCAAAAGTATTGCTAGATAAATACATAGGCCTATAGGAATTCCAAAATAAATTACTTAGGTTACATGTTCATCTCTTGTTTTTAAACATTTTGCCAGAATGATTGACTGCTGAATAAACAAAGAAATTACAGCTATGCGCCAAAAGGAGCACGATGTAGCCTATGCAGGGATACCAGTGAGCATGTCAAACATTTCTGCATATATAGAGAAATTGTTAAATGTATACATATATATTGCCTTAGTTAATTTATTTATATCTGTAAAGTATTATTCTCAAACAAATTTTAGTGAAGATCTTTTAAATCGTAAATAAATTTCCTTTTAGGATTTTTCACACAAGAGAAATGTATTATTATTAGCACCGCGTCTTACTACCCGTTCGGGTTATACGTACTTACGCTAATGTGTAATGGTAGGGTGATTGTGAGATGAAATGAAGGACCTACAGTTTAACGTGGAATCCGAACCACGGTGGAGGCCTGGCATTCCTCACATGCACAAGATGTCTTGTCAGAGGTGAAGGAGGGGTTTGGTAATCAGATAAATCTGTGCCGGGACCGAGGATTGAACCACGGCCGCCAGCACAGAAGTCTGACACCTTACCCCTAGACCGCCAGGTCACCAAGAGAAATTTAATTGTTTAACATAATGTATATAAACAAACCATACGAGTTTTATTTAACATTATGTAAATGTTGTATTCCATTTTCACAAAATATATAATACTTTCATTCAATATAAAAAGCTAGTTTAACTAAAGTGTGCTATAAAGGGCAAGTTGTATGTGCCCCTTAGTAAAGTGCGTAATAAAGGGTGCAAATGTACACTTTAAGAGAATTCAGACACCATCAAAAATCACTTCCGGCCTTTAAGCAGACGTCATTGCAACTTTAAAGTGCATATGGCTTCCAAGGGCCCTTAGACGGACTATTCAGACACGGCCTATGAACTTTTTTCCTCCTAGTATCTAATACTAACCAACAACGTAGTCATATGAACGCTTCAATACTTCTAGCTCCTTGAACGTTTTCTCATATAAATAACTTTCTAAAAAACACCAGTTTACCCATAAATTATATATAAACACTGCAATTACATTCATAGCAAACAAAATATATCTTGCTTTCATGATTATTAGGAATTTTAAATCTTATAATAGTAGTTTTTAAGAATGTGCTACGGAATGTATTCATCAATTAATCCAACAAAGTTAAGCTACATTGCAAGTTAGTAAAAATATCAATGTTTCAAATAAAATCGTAGATTTTTTAAAGACGGATTATTTATTTTAATTTGAAATTCAATTTATTTTGACAAGTAGAATATTAGTAAACAGCCATGCTTTCAACATTGTAAAAATAAATATATAGCTCTGTAGTCTGTACATTTTTCTTTACCTCCCACTTATCTATCATCTATGGTGAAATTCAAGAGTCATTTGTGATCGAGAACAGCTCTGGTACTCCATACGAGCTCCATCCATTCCTTGGAGAGTAGATACTCACTTCTCTTAATCGTTCCACCTTATGGAAAAGTTAACATCCAATAAGGCAAAAAGATAAAATATAAAGAAAACATTATTTCGAAGTTTTAAGCAAAGAATTATCCTACAATTTAATTTTGTTTATTAATAGGTACCTGCCTTAAAGTTTGGGATACCCAAAAAATGTTCAAGCTATTTGAGATGTGTTTGACTGATACGGGTGTCAACAAAAGTTCCGCCAAGAATCCATGGAATACCGAAAGTGAAACACTCTGTATAGAAGCCTTAAATAAAGAAACTCATAGGCAAATTGTGGCTAAAAGAGATGCAATAACCAGAAAAACAGCATAAGATCTGAAACTTAAAACACCCCAAAGTCAAAAATTGAATATCATATATAAGAGGCACCAAGGCAGACAACAAGTCCAAAGACCTCCAGGAATAAATTAACCACGAAAGAAAAAGCAGAAACCCCAAACCCAACACAGCAAAATCTTAATGTTGAGAGGAAAAGCATTATCGGTCCAAATAAGAACGCAGATTATAAAAGCAAATTCTTTGTGGAGACAGCTGAGAGAACCATGATGAAGGCGGAGTCCAAGGACTTTCAAACCTCCACAGATCGTGACCTAGATATACTAACAGAAGTATTACAACTCCACAAGACAACCATATTGAAGTCAGTAAAATCGTAGACTCACTGAAACCCAAAACATATTCTGAAGAGGATGACGTCTCGTCAAGACTGGTCAAATGTTGCAAATAATAAATAAGTCTTGAGTAAAATAAACAAGTCCCTTGACAAGGACACCTTCCCAAATGGGCTAAACTTTACTAAGGTATATTCAAAGTGCCTATAAAAATTGAGCAGTCACTGAAGCCAGTAACAAACGCCCTATTTCATTAATCCCTAATTTTTTAAGGTCGTAGAAGGAATCATCATAAAAAAACTAACAACTAAAATCTAAAAATACTAATGATCTTTTCACGTCAAGTCAACACGGATTTCTTAAAATAGATCGACTATAATGGCAAAATCATTATAGAAAAACTGGGCATGAGTATATTTCTTGATTTTGGCAAGGCTTTTAACTGCCTGAGACACAACATTATAATTGATAAACATAAAGCACTGGGAGTGAATAGAAAATAGACAGAATAGCTCAGTAGCTATCTCAGTGACTGAAAATAACTCACATTCAGAGAAAAAACACACAAAGTGAAATCATAGCAACTCCCCACTACCCTTAAGGAGAGGAGTACCACGAAGATCACTACTTGGGCCTGTTCTCTATATACTCCTAGAGACGATTACCCAGAATGTTTACAGAATTGTTGTGAGGCCATGATGTATGCTGACGACACAGCACTTATTTTCACTAACAAAAATAAAGAACCACTAGATATCGACACCTACATAGCTTTTGGCATAGTAAAACAATATTTTCAAGTGAGTTAGTACTAAATGAGATTAAAGCTTGATTCACACG
Source organism: Timema shepardi (assembly GCA_902151425.1). NCBI lineage: Eukaryota > Metazoa > Arthropoda > Insecta > Phasmatodea > Timematidae > Timema > Timema shepardi. The sequence continues at coordinate 84,462 of CABFVX010000694.1, read as the reverse complement.
TTCACCGAAAATAGAAAGAAGAATCTAACTCAGTGGTGCAGCAATTCACATACTAGGTGTTGACCCATGATGCATTGTAACGCCAACTTAAAACAGCTGACTATCAACATATTTTATTTTCTAGTGGATAAATACATAATTTAAATCATTCTACCGATGGATGTTTTCAAATTATAATGCTGTGTCGTGGCATAATCCAAAACATTGATACAAAAAAGCTTTACACTAACGGGTTATTTCAAATCTCCTCACAAAGGTCAACGAAGCTGTCTGCTTGCTTCTGGCTGTCAGAGGCGCATGTGTACTGATTTTAAATAGCTGGTTCTGAAATTTGATTGGTTCTTCTGTCACAAACATCTCAGGCAGAGCGGGCGAAGTAGAGATGAACGGAACAGCTCGCGCCTATGAGGTAGAAATCTTGTCATTGACTTATATCTTGTCATTTGAGCACGTTTCTGTTCTGCACTAGTTTTTCAGCGAACGTGGGAGTCCACGGTATGATACAGCAACTTATTTTCACTGCGGTAAATATTGCCTTGGCTTCTATAAATCGATGCAACAAACTTCAACAAAGTGCTTATGCACACCACATAACCATGGACAACACATAATCATGGAATTCCCATGTATAAAAACTATGGCCGAAACTTAGCACTGGCGTATATGTGGGTAGAATAAAATCAAATCATTAACGTGTGGGTAGCTAAATTAGCTTACTATCCGCTATTTGTGTCCCAATCAAGCAGTGGTGCAGGAACGGGGGTAACTTTTACCCCCCAAAAATAGAAGGGGTTAAAAAGTATCATTTTTACCCCCTTTACCCTCCTAAAAAATACTATAGTAAAACATTTATATTATGTAAATATCTTGTTGATGCAAGATACAAAGTTCACACCAAGTTAACATAATAAAAATAAAAGGTGCCTGGAGCACACATTGAAAGGATTTTGAAAACCCTACTACATCAGCTATTGCAGAAATAAGTTTTTCAATGCTTATACGAATAAAAATCTATCTTTGCTTCACGATGAGGCAACGTAAACTAAATAACCTCTGTCTGCTTAATGCACAGCCTGAGAGGTTCAACAAAATTGTAACTGCAAAAATGGTCAGTGGTTTTATAACTAGTAACGAATATAGGGAAAAAGTGTATGGAAACCTAGTTTAATGTTCATTGTTTCATAATTTTTAGTTGAACCGCTTAAGATGTAATTTTTCTTAATTTGTTATGTGTGTACTAATTCTAATGTTTGGCTTGATTAAAATAAATGAGAAAAATGCACAATGGGACCGTTAAATAAGGTATCCCTTGTTATACGAGATCTAACTTTGCGCGTTTTCGTTATAACGCGATTAAAAAATAGCTTGGTCAGCTGTAATTTCGCAGTTACCCTGTGCAGTGGTGGCGTGACCTTGTGCACGCATATTCCAATGATAACAATAATCTTTAATGTACAGTTTGGTTTTAGGGAGGTGGCATTGACAACATTGGAGATGCAGGGGCAGAAGTTAGGAACAGTTCTGTATGAAGGGATTTTGGAAAAATATTTGGCCTGAAGTTTCTGATTCTCATGATTTTGATCCTGAACACGAGTTTTACAATTCAAAACATGGCATTGTTGACTAAGCGAGATGTTGTATTTGAGGACGTAGACCAGGCAAATTTGAATGAATTGCTCTAATCCCATTCAACATAACTCACCAATGAATGTCTTCTAGAAATGGGGAATGGAATAAAGGATGAAGAAGACGAGCCTTGTGTTGTCGAGCTTATCAAACAACATTCAACAAAACAGTTTTACTGATTTTTTAAGCACAATTACAGTGCAATTACAATTAATCAAAAGAATGACCCTAACATGAATAGAAGCACCAAAATTGCTAAAGAGGTTCTGAGTTCTTTGGCTTGCTACAAATAACTATATATATATATTTTTTTGATGAAATGGTCAAGACTCAGCTGACGGGCACATTTCTTTCTCTCTCTCTCTCTCTCTCTATATATATATATATATATATATACAAATAACTCTCTCTCTATATATATATACAAATAACTATATATATATTTTTTGATGAAACGGTCAAGACTCAGCTGACGCTTGACCAGCTGAAGGGCAGATTTCTTTCTCTCTCTCTCTCTATATATATATATATATATATATACAAATAACTCTCTCTCTATATATATATACAAATAACTATATATATATTTTTTGATGAAACGGTCAAGACTCAGCTGACGCTTGACCAGCTGAAGGGCAGATTTCTTTCTCTCTCTCTCTCTATATATATATATATATATATATACAAATAACTCTCTCTCTATATATATATACAAATAACTATATATATATTTTTTGATGAAACGGTCAAGACTCAGCTGACGCTTGACCAGCTGAAGGGCAGATTTCTTTCTCTCTCTCTCTCTATATATATATATATATATATATACAAATAACTCTCTCTCTATATATATATACAAATAACTATATATATATTTTTTGATGAAACGGTCAAGACTCAGCTGACGCTTGACCAGCTGAAGGGCAGATTTCTTTCTCTCTCTCTCTCTATATATATATATATATATATATACAAATAANTATATATATATATATATATATATATAGAGAGAGAGAGAGAGAGAGAGAGAAAGAAATCTGCCCGTCAGCTGAGTCTTGACCATTTCATCAAAAAAGTTGAAAATCGTCAGTCTAACGACCCAGGGCCTTCAAGAGAGCAAGAGCCTATCCTCCAGGAGCCTTCAAGAGAACAAGAGCCTACAATCTAGGAGTCTTCAGGAAAGCAAGAGCCTACCATCTAGAAGCTTTCAAGAGTGCAAGAGCCTACCGTACAAGGGCCTTCAAGAAAGCAAGAGCCTACCATCCAAGGGTCTTCAAGAGAGTAAGAGCCTAACGTCCAAGAGCCTTCAGACGAGTAAGAGCCTACCGTCCAAGGGTCATAAAGAGAACAAGAGCCTACCGTCCAAGGGCTCAAGGAAACAAGAGACTACCGTCCAAGGACCTTCAAGGGAACAAGAGACTACCGTCCAGGAGCCTTCAAGATAGTAAGAGCCGGCCATCCAAGGGCCTTCAAGAGCCTACCATCCAAGAGTCTTCAAGAGAGTAAGAGCCTTCAGACGAGTAAGAGTCTACCGTCCAAGCGTCATAAAGAGAACAAGAGCCTACCGTCCAAGGGCCTTCAAGAGAGTAAGCGCCTACAGTCCAAGAGCCTACCTTACAAGGGCCATCAAGTCAACAAGAGCCTACCATCCAAGGGTCTTCAAAAGATCAAGAGCCTACCATCCAAGGGCCTTCAAGAGAGCAAGCGAATACCATCCATGGGTCATCAAGGGAACAAGAGACTACCATCCAAGTGCCTTTAAGAGATCAAGAGCCTACGATACCAGAGCCATCAAGAAAGCAATAGCTTACTGTCCCAGGGCCTTCAAGAGAGCAAAAGCCCACCGTCCCAGAGACTTCAAGAATGGAGAACAGTAATATTCCAAATTTGCCAGATTAAGTTAATCTATCATGCAATTGAAGATTAACGGTAAATGTCCTCGCACACCGACATAGTATCGTAAACGTACGGTGCCAGGACAGTAGCAGTATGGTATTGTATTGTCGCGACGGTCCCATACACCGAGATCGTAGATACGATGTATGCCCCAAAAGTTTGTTTCCCTCACCACACCCTACAATTCTCTTTCGCCACCTGAAAGCAACGCAGTGAAAATAAGCAAGTGTATTGTTGTTTTGTTAATTATTAGTGATACCTTGTCTTCTTACTTTGATGAGGACATTGTGGTAGCGGCTAAATTGCTGGAGCCAGAGAAAAAGAAGTGGATACATGAAATCGAAAAGGAAAGTGTTTGGAGAGGTTTTTTTTCACTGTTTGAAGATTTGATCTACGACAATAAAAAGTTTTTCGTATACCTTAGTTAGAGGTTGGCACATTTGATGTTGAGAAACATCATGAGAAAATAGCATAGGAGGATGAATATTGAATGCGGTTAGAGGTGGTTGCTGTTGAGGACGATCACGAGAAAAAGCATAGGGGTTGAAGGTTGAATGCAGTGGGAGGCGGTTGCTGTTGAGGAACATTATGAGTCGCTTTAGGAGGCGCGTAAAGTTGATGATGGAAAGCAAGAGAATACATTTATTGTTGAGGGAGTGACTGAGGAAATTTTTTTATGAGGTAGAGGTATCATGGGTAGCTGATCATTGAATGTATGTAGTTGCAATGCTTGTTTAGGGTAGAAGTAAAAATGTCCAGGGTAATAGCTGTACTCACAATATAATACTTTTCTCTCATACCGAGAGACCAAGTTAAATATTTCAGCCTTAGAAGATACTTGAAATTATTTGAGCAACTGTCGAAATGATTTCTCAATGGCTTAAAAAAACTTACTTATGTGAGAGAGGAGTGTTTGAGAGGATGTAGTGGGGGTTAGGCAACGGCCGCCATGACAGTACCGTACGTGTCTTTCCGCTTTCAAAGCTGAATGAAAAACCACGCACCGTACGTATACGATACTATGCAGCTACCATGGTGTTACGATGGCTGTCGGCGTACGTAGCTCCATAGCAAAGCATGGCAAGAGAAAAACATAAGATACTTGTACGATACCGTACTTTACGATACTATGCCGGTGTGCGAGGACCTTGTGTAACTGTATCATTGTATTAATTAGATAAATTAATTAAAAATTGCATTTGTTTACCAATTTCAGGGGATTGGAGATTGACAAAAGGGGTAGGCTAACTATAATATGGTACTAGTTAAATAAATCAATAAATATTGCATTCATTTACAAGTTTTAGGTTTGTTATACTTTTTCCCTACCACATCTATGTTAAAATCAATTATTCTCTTTACGCGTTTTCATGTTATTTATCAGAAACAAACACTCGCGTAGTGTGAGGTACAGTTGTATTACATTTTCCTGTTGTTTTTTTAAAAAAATCTCAGAAATGTTATTCCCTAGAAAAGCACATAAATATTTTTACCCCCCTCCCCAAAATAAAAACGTTCCTGCACCACTGCACTCAAGATAAGGAAGGGTAACCCGGGGTCAGGACAACAGCCACAAACCCCAAAGGATGCTAGCAGTGCCAAAAAGGGCAATCAGAGTACTGCTGAGCTGTTAGATCTACTCCATCCCAACCACATTTTTTTAAAAGAAAAAATCTTAAAATCGTTTTGCACTCCACGCACCGATCTCTATTCTACATAAATAGCCTATCCGATGTTGGTCGAGTGAAGCCGACTAGGAGTGGATGGCGCCCACCTTGCTCTGACCCAGTCGTGTTTGGTTGTGATGTAAACATATCGGATTTGATGGGTTTTGTTTGAACATTTTCTAGGCTTATGGTTTTATTTACATATTACTGTGATGCCTACGTGTGTAGGAACAATGATATGCGATAAAAAAAAAGATTCAATGGTTTTAAGGATGTAATGTTTCATGCTGTGATATTCATATATTACATGAAGTTTCAGTTGTACAATTTTACCAATATTGCCGAACGGTACTCCGTCACTTATATGAGATTGTTTTCCAATTATTCAATTCAATATTTTAAAAAATCTGAATTTAGTATTATTGGATTCCCCAGATTCTTTTTAATATAACCGTAGAATAAATTTAGCGATTTCTTAAAAATAATAAATAAAACTATGTTTTTAAATACAATGTAATGAGGGTGTTTTTTTCTTAAATCGTTATCACTTTCTATCCGCGAGAATGTGAGTACATTTCTTCCAAATTATACCTTATCAAACCCTACATCATTAGCGTATTTAATATGTATGCGACCATTATCGTGTTGGACTGGTCTGCTGCTGATGAGATCGGAGTTTGAATCTTGGTCAGGTTTACTGAGAGAGGTTTTCCTAAATGGTAATCCCTAAATGGTTTCCCACTCTCCTTCAACACAAATGTTAGGAGATTACTTCTAAAAGGTTTTATTTTACTCATACCTACCCATTATAATAGTTAGTACGTATGCGTATAAACTGACCAGGAACTAAGATGCAGTGATGTAAAACATAATATATAATATATACATAATATGTATTTATATTGTATACATATATATGAGTATAAACCTAACGGGGATTGAGATTCGGTAGAAAATAGAAGACACAGTCAAATACCTACATAACCTCAAAGAGCACAGTGTATTTGTTAAAGATGTTAAATAAACGAAATAGTGCAACTTCCCTGGGCGGAGTTCTCATTGGACATATAACGAAATATTAATTAATTATACATTTTAAAGAGAATCCTTATTTGAATAGGTCGTTTCGAAAAGGTCATATTTCCTACACAAAAGTAAATTTTACAGGAGAGAAAAAAAACTATTTTTAATTACATGCTATTAGTAATATACAGTTTAAAAAATTTAATTGGTTTAGAACAAACAGAAATGTATTTTGATAAGTTTAAGTTAGTAACAATAGTAATAAAAATAGAGAATTATTTAAAAAATATTTTGTTTAATGGATTTATGGCCTTTTCCAAGGAAATTGTGTGAAAAGTAATAAAAAAATTATTCGATTTCTAGCTTTTTCCAAAATAAAGGTTTGAAAACTATTAAAAATGATGCTTAACATGTTTTTTTTACTAATTATTTGTTTCATTATCAATCATAAAGACCTATAATAAAAAGAGTTTGAAAGAAAATGTTTTCAAAAGCATCAAATTGTATTTTTTTTTTAAATACATTTTTCATCTTTAAAAATCCTCTTCTGGCTTTTCTTCAACTTCCGTAGAAGGCCACATCGAAATGTCATTGTAAAAGTGTAGTTTTTCCTTTGGAATATACTTAATAAGCTTCTTTATATTGATAGGAATTTTGTTGCTGTAAGCTTGATTTGACGGTAGACTTGGAGAAACTCCCGCAGGTTTTCTTGATCCATATCAATATCAATTCCATATATTGGGGAATTTGGGAAGCTATTTTATCATTTTTAGGTATTTTTGCTTGAGATTTAACTGACAATGTTGTATTTTTTTATATAATAAGTAGGCCACCACTGCTTAAAATCAAGAAAGTCTTTCATTTTCACTTTTTTTTTAAACAATGAACTGTGACTTTGTAGATGCTTTTTCAATGACTTAATAGTACTCGTCTGGTTTATAAATTGGATCCTTTTTAAGAATTATTCTATTTGAAACACAAAAATCGCGATCACAGGGCATAAAGAAATGTCCCCTAATAGAAAAATAATGAACTATTTTGCTAAATCTTGTGTTAGGTGCAGTAGCCAAAAGAAATCGAACCATTTCTATTTTGGCCGCTACAGCCGTCAGAAAATATATGAAGCTCATTAACCTCAAGTACTTCATTTTGAATAAAATCGTTCAGAAATGCGCACATTTCATTAGGTCCTTTAAGTGCCTGCCCTTCATGTTTAGAGTAAAGCGTTGCTTTTCCAGTTTTCAAGTTACGAATACAAAGCTAAAACACCCAAATTTGCCGATAGTAAAACACTTCCTGCACAGGCATGTGAGGTAAAGAAAGATTTTGCATATAGTCAATAGCTATGGTTAGAACATTTTAAATTTTACGCATGTCAGTTTATAACATGTTCATTTGCTTATAGAATTTTTTACCCCTATTTTTGTGAACCATTAGCTCTGCAGCGGCTGCACGTTTTGCATTTTCACGACTTCTTAATTTCTGACCAAGTTTTTCACAAGTTGAAAATACATCTATTTGAGGACGACCAAAGGCAAAATTAAAGTTGTCTTTGAAATATTCTAAATTAAACTTGTATTCAGCATTAACATCTGGATTTTTAGCTTTGAACATTTTATGCATTTGTGTGACATCAAGTCCAGCAGTCAAATATTGTATTTTAATATTATTTGAATAATGAAATTCTCTTAAGGCAATCGAATCAATATGATCTTTGATCTTCAAGCAAACGTCTCCAGGAATAAGATTATAACGTGAATTAGCAGATTTTCCTCTCATGTATATTGGTGAAAAATCCGATACTAACAAATGATTCAAACGTCACACATGTTTTATTTACTTCCACAGCATGTTAACTGATGAACGCTAACTTACAAACTTGTTTTCTTTCGCCTCCAATGTTTGAATGATAAACAAAGTTTTTATTTCTAACTTTAGGGTTATTCTTCTCATAATTTACGATCTCTTTTGGCAAGTTTCGATTCTATTAAGCCTGTATCACACGACACTAGCTCGTACTTGAAATCCAGTGTCTAGCTAGCACTTCATCATCTAGCATCGTGTGAATCAGAAAAATTATACTGGTTCTGCCACTTGGTACTGGCTTCGTGTTATCCTGATCAGTGGTACTGGCTACCATACTAGTTGTGAGGATAGAACACGTGCTATTTTCGTACTAGTTCCGACACTAGTTTGTGTAATTCAACCAATCAATGCGCGCTGAGACTGTTGTGTAAAGAAATGGTATAAATGACGCCAACATGGTCATCAGATGTGATTTTGTTGTAGGCAGAAAATTATTCTAAACATCCTTGTTTATATAATACCAAATTGCCACAATATGACAATATATTTAATATATATGCATTTAATTTAAAACATGTCATCTGAAAACTACAAACTGTGTGTCCAGACCCGATTTTAATCTAAATAAGCTTGATAGCATGCCAACCTTGGGTGGTTTTAAAAAATATATAAAGTGTGCGTAGGCCTAAAAAAGAACATTTGTGTATCAAGGATACTGCACTTGGACACCCATGGGCTTAGGGGCCTCTGACCACATTGTAAATAAATGAATACAATTTTAGGGAGATACTAAACGTTTGTGTAACCCCGAATGTATATTACCTAACCTCCGAATGTATCATATTTAGCATCCTGCGACCATTATTTCGCCTTTCCCAACCAGTACCGTGTCCATATTCTTTTTCCTACGCTCCCTCTCATAATTTTCAATATCTTTATTAGTAATTAATGCAGCTGCTGTACCCAAAATAAATCTCTGACGTTCGATAAAAATTTGCACTTGTACCTAGTGCCAAACTAGCATCGTGTGAATACTCTAGTCCCGTTTACATTGTACTAGCTAGTATACATATATCTAGGCGCTTGCTAGCACACTTGATTTCTAGTACAAGCAAGTGTCGTGTGATAGTAGCTTTAGCCTTTTAAAGTATGCATCTTGAATCTATACAAAAATATGTTAGCGATTTAATTTACTATAATATTCTAGATCAAATTTTACGAAATGTTGTCAGAGGCAAAAAATAAATGCGAAAAGAATAAAAGCCTAAAATAAATACTTGATGGTGAATAAAGTATTTATGTTGAAAGTATCACAAACAGTTTCAAAATAAAATAGATTTGCTCACTTTTAGCAAATATACCCCCAGCAAGTTTGTATTAAATTTCAAACCAAAATCGTTAATTTTAATAGGATATGCTTTGAAAAGGGAATATTTCTATATAGTTAAAGCTAAGAAATTCACACAATCTTGATTATTTACCTTCAATCAGGGCTAGTTTTTTGTGAGGCAATATGCTTCCCAACATGATTGATGTAAAATTTGCTTTTTAATTTGGCTTTCTTTATCACTTCACTTTTGTATTTTGTTATGTTCTTGTCACCTTTCTTTTTCTTATTACATATTCACTAGTATCACTTTCAGAACTGATGTTGAACATAGTATTGATGAAACAAACACAATACAAAAATTCTCATATTAAAAAATTATTGTAACATTTTAATCTCTATCTTTAAGTAGGTATTCACTATCCAGGTTATGCTAATCCTTTCAACAATACCACGCCAATAAGTGGTAGGTACATTGTGTAAAATTATTAGAATGTATGTAATATTTGTCCAAGGTCTAACCAGAGGACTATATTATATCACATTCACCTAATATGTATTATGCATTAAATCTTAATTTCAAACGAAGCAAACATTTCACTATTTAGGCTTAATTGATCTCATTAAATATATCAGAATCTCTTCTTCAACAGGAATAATTATGAATTATTTTTGCACTATAATATGTATCTTTTCTAATGGCCTGTCTCCAGTCAAAATACCCGCTTGTCGAACTGGCAACTTCGCAAACGCACTCGTCTACACTTCTCTTATTAAATACTGACTGCCCATAATGAAACAACAACAAACAGCCAAGATGACACTGTAACGTTTATCGACATAAACATTACAAGAAAAGAAGATTAAACGGGCTAATGAACACTATTCTACAAACACCAAAAGAAAACATTGAAATCTACTCACCAAAATGCCCCTTTCACCGTATTATGTCTCATGTCTCACCGACCGACCCACCACCCCGCGAGCACTACATCCACGTCGGAGTGTTGTTTTAAAACTGAAACGAGTGAAAGGCGTGTCGGACTGGGCGTAGAGCCCACCTATTGCATCATGGGAAGAGAGTGACGTGCAAGTGACCTTGTGATGAACATATGATTCTCTGGTCGCATCTCCAATGGCGTAGAAAGTTCTTCCATAAATTGCTACCCCTTCCCTCTGGTCAGTGTGTATGTTCTACTATGTTCTAGTTCCCCCTTTGTTCCCCCTCCTCTCAGAAAATAATCATTTATATACTGGTGCTGTTCGCTTAATATTTTACTTCTTGATTCAACCGTGTCGTGAGACACATACTAGGATAGGATGATGCTAAGGTACAAATTCTATTTCGGCCTGTATATTTAAAAATTACCTTTTGGACTTGCAATATTTATTTAAATTAAAAATTTAAATAGTCTTTATAATCTTGATATATCATCATGAATTGGACTTAAAGATTTTTTGTAAAGGCAAACAAATGTCCCCTCTGGACACACATGCAATTTACTACAATTTATTTAATAGCACATAAAATAATTTGCAGTTACGTCATTGTTGGATAATGATATATCTCGTAGGAAAGGCATGCCCGGCATGGCACAAGATATTTTTGTAGACATGTTATTAATATTTTAGGAATCCTTTTATAGCCCATCTGGTTTTAAAAGTGATTATAACTTTTGGTGAACGTTACCTTTGTTGGTCATCAACTAAAACTCGTATGGCGTGTTGCCTACATAAAGTGGGAGTTGTTGTAGCCCGTCCGGCTGTTTAATTTTTTATTTATTATATTGTTACTTAATTGAGGACGATCTCCTTTTGTACTAGGGTAAGTTTTGATTGCGACGAAAAGGTTGGCAATACTTTCTATTGTTATGCAGACTGTTGGGGCTTGGTGTTGTAATTGTTGTATTGCGGATTGCCGCGGAGACCCTGAGGGTCCATAGATTAAACATTGTGGTAAACATTTGGTCATATTGGATCACCTATATTAATGACAACATTAATTTTATGGGTATAACCTAATCTCCCTTATATATATTTATTTTATTTTGTTAATTATATTTACATATATCATATATGAATTGTTATTTTTCTAATAAACATACATTTACTTTATGCAACCGTTTAATTTAACGAATTGTAGGTTAATAAGTTGTAACCTTTTAAAGAGTTTCTCGACAGTAGCGGATTTAGGCTTAGGCCCGTGCCTAGGGCGGCAAATTTTGAGGGGCGCTAAAAATTTTAATTGAAATAATTTATATTTTAATTACAAGCAATTTATTATTAATTCTATATTTAATTGTTATGTTAAAAAAATAAATGTTTAATTTATACCTGAATTAGATTTCTTATTATTATTGTTATTATTTTCATTATTTTACACACACACACACACATACATATGTATATATATATATATAGTTACAAAAAAAAAGGCGCCATATCGTCTCGGGCGTCCTCAAACCCAAATCCGCTACTGTTTCTCGACCTCCCCCCCTCCCCCTTTGCTCTAAGTATCTATTTAACAAATAATAATTATGGAGAGTTCATGGAAGCAAAAAGTCGTATAAGCCAGAGAGAAAGGCCTATACACTTTATGTTGTCCTATCGGCTCCTCTGCAATTAATCTTTTTTTTTGCTTCGTTTTAATTTGTGTATATGTGCGCCAGCCCTTATTTATCAGAGGAAAATGGTGGCGGTACAACACTACAAAGCCAAATTCATTATATTTTCAAATAAGAAATACATATTTTAAAAATATTTAAATGGTTAGATATGTATAATTTTAATTGAAAATTCTGTATTATTATTTTTTATTACTATACATTTCCAAGAACTGTTGTCATTGACCAACTAACTATTCATATTTTTTGATTTTAGTAATCAATCCACATGTGTTTCTTATTGGCTGAACGCAAGCCAACGCAACTTCATAAACGGAAGGCATTGGTAATGTTCAATTTTCATTTCCTTCATAGATAAAGGATATGTTTGATTTCCTCCCGACAAGCGGGTCATATTGTTCCGATATATGACTGCGCTTGCGTATGTTATTGTAGACGATATTACGATTGCGGGTGCGACTGACTGTAGACGAGCCTTAAGTTGTAGAAACTATAAACACTTGTCACTTGTTGATTTTCTATAGCCGTACTACGGTTTATTGACACGTAAGATTCAAAGTAAAAAAAAAAGTTTAATGTATCTGTAAACTAAAGAATATGTTCTAACTTCTGAAGCTTTCAGTTTTTATAGATAATGCTAATTTTCACACTCAAGACAAATATAGTGAAATTGGGTCAATATTGGGTTCTTACATTCTCCTTTTATATTTTCTAAAAGTTTCAAAATAATTCTGTCCGAGTATAGCACTTGCGGGAGAGTCAAGTTTCTAAAATGCCGTTGACCTTCACTTAGTTTTGTACTTTGTTCTTTTGGTTAACCCTACCCATAGATAAGAACTGAAGACACATTTTGGTTAGAAAATAGTAACCAAGCGAAAGCGATACCTAATAAATTCTTCACTCACATTTTTAAAAACATGGCTTTGGCGTCTTCTGTATCACGGTTAATTATTTCTCGGTCCCATGGGATGTGTCGACTTTCACCGGTATCAATTTGTATAAAATTTTCTAGCACTTCTGGTAAGTAGCCATTTCATTACAGTTACACACTGGAATTTGTCATTAGAATATCGGCAGGCTAAAACTATGTTTATCAACCCACTTCCCCCCCGCTATGTTTTCATGGGTTCAAACCTAGCAGAATTTTCGTTGATTAGAAATAAAACAAGTTAAAACGCGAAAATAGGTAGCGATTGAATACTACATGAAATTTTTTTTAACGGGGGTTTAAAGATTTAGCTTTTTACTAGTGTACAATTTTTTTAAACACTTCCTATCTATTCCTGTTATACTTTCGTAGGGATTAGGACGATTATATTTAAAGGAATTGTACCCGAATTTGCGTGGAGGGAGAGTGGAAAATCATTTAGGAAAAACTGCTCTCAATACTGACTGAGATTCAAACCTCACTCTCATCATCAGCAGTCTAGGCTACTGCGATAGTAGCATGTTAGACCATGGAGATGGGAATGGATGAAATCTTGTATTTTACAATCCACTATAATATTTTAAAATATTAATTGTAAATTTTCTTTGATAAAGTGAGATTATTTTTACTTAGTTTTAACTTAAGTCGTAGGACATTCTCGACAATTTTATAACAATTAGCTCTACGTTATTTATGACCACAATTTAATTGGTCATAAAAAATAACCTTCAAATAGGTTTTGATGATGTGATCATTATTAACATAACGTTCATTTAACTACAACAAAAAACATAATGGATTTGGACTGTTTTGAATATTTAAAAAAATCAATTAAAATTAAATCCAAGCATCTAGGGTTGATTAGGCTGCAAGTACTTGTAAGAAAATCTAAGGCTACTGGATATAAAAAAAATGTACCAAGAGGCTACTAGAGTTTGCTAGACACAGACAAACTAAGCGAAAAAGTTGTCTGAATACCATAAGCAAACAAATATGAAATACCTATTAAATATCCCTGTTGAGGTTGCTTGATTGGTTAGCTCGAACATAGTATGAAGGAATCAAATGTCTAAAAATTTAAAAATCCAGGGCAGACTCGCTTTTATTTTATTTTGGAAAAGACGACAACCCTAATTAGGCCTATTATCATCAAGGTTATTTAATGGCTAGGTCATTATTAAAGTGAATACTAGGCTTGAAAAAAATTACTACACATATTTGGTACCCAAATTTAACCAGTTTTTTGACTCAACCTAGTGAATAAAAAATAAAAATCTGCTACAACAACCTCACTTTCTAGATTGTCCCAAGTATTTCCCAATTTTAAAATTCATTATCCCAAATGTTGTATCCATACAACATTTATAAAAAGAATAATCGAGTTTCATTTTATTTTGGTTCATTAAAAGGTCTGCAAACCTCGCCCACAAGTTTGACATGCCAGCTCTAAACATTTAACACTGCGTTTGATTAAGAGTATATCTCATATATGATTAACATGATAGGATTAAAAAAAAATCTATTTAGGGCTTATGTTCAATGTCATTAAAAGACTAAACATTTTATGTAGTTTTATTGTCAATTATGAACAGTGATAAAATTATTTAAAAAGGAGCATCAACAACAAAAAAACAAGATGATGTTATTAAGGTATTTCTTTATTACTAAGCTATATAGTCTTTAAATAAAAAAATACATCTGTAAACGAGAATCAAACGCAGGTGTCATTTTTAAATCTAAAGAATATTATATCTAGATGCGGCTATAACCGTAATTAACAAACATAGCTATTAGCTTTGCTATTTAATCCATCCCTAAGTTATATGTTCAACTAGCACTTGCATTTAGGTGTTACTCGGTGCATTATTACATTTTGTTAAAATTGTTTCCGTTTATTGTTCCTTAAGTGTGTTAATAATTTAAAGGGTTGGATTCTTCCTTCCTTGATGATTTGTCTTCTGGACTTAGTTGCACTTATAGCCTGATATGTGTTGTTTGACTGTTAGTCCTACATTTAAATTCGTTGCTCTAAAATGTGGTAAATTGTCAATTTTATATCACTTTATCTGCCTCATTTTGTATGCTTGGACTAAGTTATGGAAGTACTTTCAGAAAAATTATTGCCATCAGACTTAAAATGAGGAATTGAATGTTAAGAGGTATGTGAATGAAGTGTATGAAATAGTGAATAGTAAATTACTTAACGCCGTTTCCACTTATCTACACTTACACACTTCAATCAACTCAGCAAGGTAAGCAACGCTGAATAATATAAAACATTAACTGGTCAAGACAAAAACCCATTTTCACATATGTCTAGTGACTTAATTCACATTTAAATAACTGTAATAAATTGTATTTTATTACTCCAGCTCAGAAATACGAGTACATCTTGTCTGAGAAAAAGGGTGAGAAGCAAAATGTTGGAGTAATCACATTGAATCGACCTAAAGCGCTTAATGCCCTTTGTAATGGGCTGATGACTGAAGTGGCAGATGCCTTGGCGAGGTTCGATGATGATGCTTCGGTTGGTGCACTAGTCATAACAGGCAGTGAAAAGGCCTTTGCCGCAGGTAAAATAATACCTTCCAAACCAATTATTTTGTACTATTCATTTTAATGCCCATTAGGGATACCAGAAACTTAGCCTACACTTAGTTAGCTTAAGCGCAATTTGAAAGTAAGCTAAATTCCTGCATAGAAAATATAGGAAACTACATTGTGGGAAAAACCACTTTCAGTGCACCTAACACGAATTCAAATCCCAACGCTTCAAATTAGGAAAAGTATGCTAATGATAGCTAATTTTGCTAGTAATATAAAGTAGGCTTACTGTTGTGAATTTAGTTCATCCTCCTTAAGAGAGGGCCAGTATGAATGTTGCACAAACATTTCTTCACTAAGTTTTGAAAAACAATGTATTGTTTTTTAAGTGGTTTACCTTCTTTTTGAAAATACTTAGGCCTAACTTATCCAAAATGCCAAAGAAAGATCAACAATTTTTATTAATTTATGCTAACTTTAAAAGCAAAACCATGAATATGGTTATCAGAAAGTAATCTACAAGAGAGCTGGTTTATTTATGACGAGCTTGGGGTTTGAATCCCTTTCGCTCTTTACCTATTGAACAGATTTTTCACTAGCTGGAGTCCCAGTATATGAAATATAATGGGTTAGGGATGAGGAAGGAAGCATTTTAGAGGTGATTTATCAACATTTGCTTGAAAGGAGAGTGGAGAACCATTTAGGAAAAACCACCTTAGGTCACCGACAGGGATTCAATCCCCGATCTACCTGTCATCAGCACAAAATGAATGACACCTTAGACCAGCTAGACTGAAGCGGGTCAAATTTATGGTGGATATCATTAATGTTGGATCTATGATTGTGTACAGGTGCAGACATCAAGGAAATGATTGACAACACATACGCTAAAACTGCAGGGGGAAACTTTTTGGGACAGTGGGGAAAAGTGAGTCAGTGCCGAAAACCTGTCATTGCAGCAGTCAACGGCTACGCTGTGAGTAACTGTCAATTACCTCTTATCATTCTTACTAGTAAGAAATGTAAGAGCCCAAACATAATGTGTAACATAACTACATAATACAGCTCAAACTAGGCATTGAATCATAGTGCAGTTTTCTGTACTCTTCAATAAAATACATTGGAATTGACTTTAGTGAGATCATTTACCATATTAAAAAAGATACAAAAAATGAAACAAGTAATTGCAAAATAAATATTTTAAAATGATCAGCCTATTTCATACAGTCCACTATAATTGTTAAGTGAAAATTTAGGAAATTTCACTTGAATATAATATTTGGTTAAAATGTATTAGTGTAGGCTTATCTAATTTCACAGTTGATCACCTGTGTGTGATATAGGCTTTTTAACTAGGGAGAGCTTCTTCAAATCTTTTAATCTCTAAAAATATCCAAGAGTTGATGATTCAGATAGAAAATCTATACAACAGAGTTATTTAAAAAAAAATTGAATTAGTATTTGAGCTGTATCCTATCTATGGTAGAAGAGAGGATAAATAACAGCTAGCAGAAGGTTCTTTATTGCCAAAAATTGGCTGAAAGTGACTAATGTCAACCTATTTTGGAATAATAATAATAATAATTATTATTATTATTATATGCTTTGTAATATTACACTTTCAATAAAAAGTATTATCAAATGATTCTAATAATACTGTGACAAGATTAGTGCTCGACTGTGCGAACCGCTACACCTGTAACTTTTATTGTCCTCCCTATTATCTCGCTCCATCCTTGTCTAACAGGTAGCAGGACAAACCTGGGCTTATAGTATATTCTGGAAATGAAGGTCTCTAGACTCTGACTTTTACTCTATATATACACACGGTTGGCGATAGCTAGGGGATCCTCAGTCCAAGTTGAGGTTACCCGAGTGAGTGGACTGGTGCGTCCATGCTAGTGTACCCGGGAGTGGGCAGCGTGATTAACTAATAGGTCAGCATGTCCAGTGTGTGGGCTAGCGGGCCCAGTGAGTGGGCCAGCGTGTCCATTGTGTAGGTCGGCGTACCTGGGAGAGGATCAGGGAATCCAGAGTTTGTGTAGCATGGATCAGCACAGTGTGTCGTGCGTGGGGACAAGTGGCGACTCATGTGAAAGACATGGGTGACATACACATTGTTATTGTTGTAAATTGTTTATAAAAATGGTTATTTTTCTGACTTAAAGTAATTGAATAGCTATTATGTGTTTTATAGTTATTCATTTGTTTGTATGATTTAATTCTTCTTTTTAACTTCTTATTCTTTTATTAACTTACATACTTAATTATTACTCTTGTTATTTAATTCCGTGACTGGTTTATTTGTAGTTAATTTCATTATATCGTAATCAGTATATGTGTTTTATTTTTAATAACCAAAATCTTGAATATTCCATGTGCGTTTTTAATATTGTTTAATCGACAATGTACCCCAATATCCTTAAAATAACTCGTGGTTCATGTGCTTGTGAGCACTCAAGTTACAATACTTCCCAAAGGAGTAATATGTATTATATATATTATTTGAGGTAGTTTACGTGCACTATCTGAACCAATTGATTATATGAACACGTGGGAATTTTTATGCGTGAGAGCAAAAGAACCTACCAATTTTGCTGGGAAAAGTATTTTAACATATTTTGCGGGTTTCTTTTACATGTCACAGTTGACATGGGATCGACAGCTTTACTTCCACTCTGAAGGGAGTTTTGCTATGGATTTTTTTGCTCAGGAAAAATCTGTCACTCCAGCTGTGTGTATACCCACGAACATAAGAGTCCTGAGGGGAACACTTTACTTCAAGACCGAGATATATAACCCTATGGTTCTGTAGCAGATCCCTATATCAAAAAGTCTAGCCACTCCTGCCTTAGATCATTCAATCACCGATGCGGGTAGTTGGCATTGGAGTCAGAGTTGGAAGCAATTTTGGGTGAAGCCGGAGTAAGTAGAAAATTACCGACTCTGGCTTCTAAAGAATATTTACCTTTATACAAATCTAGGAAAGTTTTCTTGTTCAGAAAATGCAACCAAATACATTTTTCTTATGTTATATCAATCTAAGTAGCCTGATGATTCATGGAAATGAAATATCTTGAGCTATAATTTTACAGCAGTAAATTCGCCATTTATAAAAGAGTTGGACTCTAGAAACATAGAGGAGTCTTGAGTTGGAGGTTTCGCATATTGACTCCACAGTCCTGGTTTCTCGATTATAGCCTATATATTGCTGATATTTTATCCACTCAATAAAAACTGTTTCTTTGTTATGTTGCACAGTTGGGTGGAGGATGTGAGCTGGCCATGATGTGTGACATAATATATGCGGGGGATAAGGCCCGCTTTGGTCAGCCAGAAATAGCTATCGGTACTATTCCTGGCGCTGGTGGCACTCAGAGGCTGACCCGAGTTGTGGGCAAGTCTAAAGCCATGGAGATGTGCCTCACCGGTAACATGATCACAGCACAGGAGGCAGAACAGCGAGGTCAGTAGCTCATACAATTTACAAGGGGGATATATTATATATCTACAAGTACTTGTTAGTTAACACTAATGCTTGAACAGCAGGGAACAGTTCCATAGTCAGACTTAGTACTTCTCAAGAGTGGCACTATACTAGATACAAGAAGATTCTTACCTAAACTCGAATGGCATGGGTCAACTAAGAATATTAAAATAGCCCATTCCATTCAAGTTTTGTTAGGTGTTGTCTTGTATTTGGTATACTGCCACACTTGAGGCATACTAAGTCTGATTATGAAACTGGCCCTATGACTTGGTCTTATCTTAGCTTGAGAGGGGAGACTATCACTAATTAACTTATTTCTCCAAGCATTTTGGCCTAGTTCTAATACCTACCTCCCTTTTGATATTTTATAAAATCTCATCCTAGCCTTTATATTATACAAACAACAAACACAAAGTTAAAATTACATTGAAAAACAAATAAGTAAAAATATTTGATCACAAACACATATTTTTAAAAAACTTTATTTAATTAACATTATTTTTCATTTAATGTGATGGAATAAGAATGGGTAAGATAAAATTTAGAAGAAATTAACACAAACTTGTATGGAGGGAGGATGGTAAATTATTTAGGAAAAACCACCCTCAATACACCTGCCCAGGTTTCAGACTTTGTTCTCCTCATCACCAGCAATCCAGTCTAATACAAGAGTTTTATACTAGACCAGGCCTGGGCAATTTTTTTGACTGAAGGACTGAATAAAGAAGTTAAAAATAAGAAGAATGGGCCCTCAAATAAAATACAATTTTTATAGATCCAAATTATAAAAATAAGTGATTTTCCAATAAAACAAAACTTAATGAGATGAATGCAATTTTTCCATATCTTTCATAATTTATTTAATGTCGGGTTTAAATTAAGTAGCTTAGATTCTTAAAACTTCTTATAAATATTCATATAGGCAGATGTGTTGAATATAAATTTTATAACATATAATATACATTTTTTTTTTTAATTCTGGTATTTTTAGCACTAGAAATGTGTTATGGGCTTGTAATTTGCCCATAAATGCAAATATTTGAAGGTTTATATTGTTAAATTAAGGGTGATGTTGCATTTTCTCCACAATTTGATAAATCCTAGGCGTCGAAGATAAAAGTATATAGCACAGATCATTTTTGATCATCGGTTCCTTTTGTTTTTGTTGTCAGTATTAAGTTTAAATAATAAATATCTCTTTCACCATAGTCACACGGAAGAAAACATACATGACATTCACTATATATGACACCTATTTAATCACTTTATAGCAGCTTAATATAATTGCTTGCTATAAACAAATGGCTGTTGATTTTAAACTATTTATAATTAAAGAGATATTTAGAAAATGTATGAAATTTAAAATCTGAGTTTGAGTTGAGAATTTTTCTTTCGTGTAGCAATGAGGCATCATCACACACCCCTTCACCCCCCACTGGGGGGAACCTCCAATTTGAGGATCACTGCTTTACATGAACATTGAAACATGAGGATGGAAGGGCAAGGTCATCTATAAGGGTTGGAACAGTTTTTTTTAAGAAAAGCCCAACCTAAGTGGGCGTTTTACTAGAGAAGAGGGAGTGACGGGTATGGTTACATTGGACAGACTTTTTGTTACTTTAATCAATTTACATATTTCAACAAAATCATTTCAAAATATTATATGGGAATATTATGTAAGATTAAGGTTTAAATTAGGAGGGATAGCCAGCACTTTAAAGTCTTTGAATATGTGTATATATGTTTTTTTTAATTGTTTTATCTAAAGAATTTATGCTACAGTATCACCTAGTTAAGTGTGCTGGCTATCCCTAATAATTTAAACCATGATTTCGACTTGGGCTTTGTTCAAAATAACCTATGTAAGTTTAATAATTAGGTAACAATAATAAATAAAGAGGAAAATACTAAACAAATAACATTGGCAACAAAGAAGAAAAAAAATTGACAAAATGAATTACTTGAAGATGAAGAAATACCAGATTTTGTGGAAAACGATTGAAGGAAGATGAAAACCATATAATGGGCAGCAAAAAAATCGTAGATGTTAAATTATGTATTGTCAACACACCTTAAAGAAAACTTTAATCCCAAAGGTTCACACTTCAAATACAACACATCACTATTTTAGGGTTTGATGTTCCCCAAAAATTGCTTTGGTTGTTCTTGTCTTGTACATTTGAATGTAAACACAGTGACAAACAGATTCATTGTAATGATCACATTAATCATCTTATTCAGCTCAATTCCTTTTTCATTTATAGATACTAATTTTTGATTGCGATGAAGTGTTTCAAATTCACAATTATTGCAGTCAAACATAATCATTGTAATAATCACTGTGCTAACTCCTTACATAATTGATTTACTTTACACATTTTTTCTTTCTTTTCAAAATAGGTTTCAAATACACAAATATTATCTTTTTTTTTAAAATTATTTTGTGAAATTTGTTGTTTGTTATGAAAAATTCACTTCATTTTCCAGGGTTGGTCAGCAAAGTGTTCCCTGCTGATCAAGTTGTCAATGAAGCCATCCAGCTTGGCGAGAAAATTGCTTCTCACTCTCAACTAATTGTATCATTGTGTAAGGATGCTGTCAACACAGGTACTTCCTAAAGTTTTTTTTAGCACTGTGTACTACTACCCCATCGGGTTGTATACCCGTCTCATAGTTAATTAACACTGCCTCTTGCATGCTAACTCTTACTTTTGCAATTGTGCATGTTATATTATTAAAAAGCCTTAAAGCCCTTGGCCCTGTCAAGTGCAAGTCTAAAACCTATTTTGTGGGATGGTGAGCAGGAGGGTGAAAGGTGTGGCATGGCTTCACAACCGACCAAAGTATCCTTCCACACCAACAAGAACAGATGGATAACAGCCACAGTAGATGGCGCTAGCTACTGGACAAGTCTTGCGGAAAAATCATATGTTTGGAAATATTAGTTTTCTCGAGAACAAGTGAAATTTTTATAGTAATCTTTTTAACGCCTCTTCTAAGATAATGTATCATTGTTTATTATGTGTTACATTTTCTTAATTTTTGTTATGCAGCAGGCAGTTCTCTATTGAAAAACGTCAAAATTATTTATATCTGATCACTATTAAAATTATAGAGGAGGTATGTGTATAAAAAGTATAACTTAATCAACATGCTTCTATTCTTGTACTAACTGTTTCTGAAAATATAATTGTTTGCTTTGAGTATTGCTAATTTGTGTTTTTAATTACACTAGGCTAATTGAATAGGATCTGTTTCTCTTACGCTTTCAGAAATGTGCCCATACCATTCTTAGCCCCGACATTAATATTTACTTAAATTTCTAATCATGTAGATGTGTCTAGTGGTCATAGGTTCTGGCTATGAACCCAGAGATCCCGGGTTTGATTCCCGGTGTGTCCAGATTATCTGAGAAGCAGTGGGTCTGGAACGGGTTAGATTCAGTCTAGGGTGGATAAATAAGGAGCTACTTGAATAAAGTAGTAGTGGCTCCGGTATAGAAAGCCGAGCTTATTGACTGGAGTCATCGTTGCGCTGACCATATGACACCTTCTATCCACAAGAGTTGGCACTAATTCGCCAAACAGTTTGGTAGCCACTCGGTAGGTATAGCCTGAATGCAAGCTGACACCATGGAGTTAATTTTACTACATTTTGAGTGGATGGTAATCATCACTATGGATAAATAAAAGAAGATAGAATATGGGAGTGGGGGTTCAAAATTTTCTAAGATAGCATACAAATAAAGGGAAATAATAAATGTTCGAAAACCACTGTTCTATATGGACACATCTTCAAATATATCCCTTGATGTTCTTGGACAACGGTGGTTGAGGGTCCTTGGCCCCCAACTCTCCGTTGCAACTTTTAAGTACAGCATACCTATTGATTTTTCTCAGAATACACCACTGAATAAGAAATGAAGAGATAAATGTGTTTGTTCCTATCTAGGCCTAACCTGACTATCCTTTCAGGGTTGTCTTCCTTCACTGTCACTTACTTACATTATTGTACAGTTTATCATCAACATCAACTGTTTCCAGCCTGTGGCCGGATCAGTTTAGTAAAATGACTGCATCTTCCCTATATCCTTCTACCATTCTTCTCCTCTCATCTCTTTATTGGCCTCCTGGCGGTGTTTCTATACGGTCTTATTATACGTGTAATAAATAGGTTATCATATAAACATTACTCATTTACTAAAGTTTCAAGTTTTTTAAGTTTACTTTTGCTAAATTGAAAATGGGAGCATCCCTAATTCAGCAAGTAAATAAAAAAAAAGTTTAGTATTTATATTTGTCAAGCAGATTTCACACATTCTCTTAATTTCATTAATAGTCTTAGAAAATTTTAGTTACTGCCCTGAGGCACTGTTCAATAAAATATTTGATAGTTGGAATTAAAAAAGCACAAATGTATAGTGAAACAAATGGACCAGATTAATAAATATACATCGTTACCCGAGAATTCAAGTTTTATATCTCCAAAATTGTTAAATTTGACATATTTGGTGTTTACGTTTATTTAGAATGCATATGATTCACTTGTGGTGAAATTTAGACTACCATATAATTACTTAAGAAGATACAAACTCGAGTTGTCATCTAGTAACATTGGTTTTATACATAAGGTCGAACTTCAATGCTCTTTAACACAAAAGTAAAAATTGGACATAGAACACATGCATTTTCGGGCGACAATATTAAAACCAAGAACAAACCACAGTTGAAAAATGGAGTGTTGTGACTCGTCCAAGTTATAAAACACATCTTCAATTGTATGTTATAACTCGGACAAGTAACACCATTCCATTTTTCAATGCTGATGATGGCATGAATTGTTGACATGACTTTTTAACATTTTATCAAGTTTTGACTATTTACTTTTATAATATTAACAACTTTTTGTTTGATTTCAAATGTTAATTGTTCTTGGTTTTAATAGATATTTATTAATCTGGTACATTAATTTTACTATACTTTTTTTTGTGCTTTCAATTCTAATTATTGTCAAACATCATTCATTAAAAGAGGATTCGGTTCGACTGTAAATATTGGTTGGGCTTGCTTTTGATTGAAGCTATTTCTATTTTCAGCTTATGAAACTACACTTAAAGAAGGCCTTCATTTTGAGAAAAGCATATTCTACGGAACCTTTGCAACGGTATGTATTAAAGTAATCCACCTTTGGTTTAAAGATTTTATAATGTAGTAGTATTGATTAGGGGATTAGGGATGGGCCTTAAAAATCTGTTAATTAATAATGTTCAATATTCAAGAATTTGAAAAAAAATTAAGATTTGAAACTTAATTTTAATTTATTTTTAATGCCATTATATTTCGTATTGATGAAGCCCATTTTTATTATCATAGAACAAGCCTTAACCAGAACATTCATTTACCACATAATGTGGACAAAATATGAATTGAGGAAAAAAATATATATTTCACTGTGGATTAGTTAACTTGTTACGATTTGAAGGTAAAATTAAGATTTTAGTTGGAACTCTCCTGTCCTGTCAGGGTTCAGCGTCCACTTGTCTGGGGAACACTCTACCTCTTACGAGGCTCCTCTGACACATCATGGTTGTGTATTTTGAGTATAGCCACACACTTTTACATTTACATAAAGAAATTTAGGAACCAATGGCCCCATGCCTGCAACTCCTTGGCAAATTTTTATTGGAGAGGGGAGTTGGTTCCTCCTGTGAGTGCTGGACACTCATGTAGGGGTGTTGGCCCCTTGGAGGAGGCCCCCCTCCCATTCACTTCTAAATAGAGACCCTAAGCCCCTAGACATTGGCCGTGAGTTGCCACTAGGAGGCATTCTGCCAGGATTGCCGGATGAGGAACATCCCCAGGCAGAGGGGAAGCTTCTTGTCTCGTCTGAGTCGAGGCATTTGGCATGAGGGTGAGCACATCTAAAACACAATGAGCTTCCAACCCCAACTCGATGCTATCCCCTGTGATTAACCCAGTCCAATGTATAACTTAACATTCACCACTTGAAACACTGCTGCACCAGTAAAATCTCAAACATAGGAAACTGAAATGTCAGTTGACAGGCACAGATTTTTACCCCCACGGTGGTCGATTATTCACTTATATCAGAATATCTAAGTGACACATACAATTAATAGATAGCACAAATGTGCAGTTTAAGCCTTGTTTTAAGCACAAAACTGCCAAATATGTTCATCAATGGGACTTCTGCTATGTTTACCTTAGTTAAACACAGTAATATGAATATTACAACTTTTTTTTTGCACTGCATCTCACTACCTGTTCAGGTTATTCTCAACTAATTGTTCAAAAAATTTGTCCTTTCCAGTCAGTAGGTAGCTTAACCAATAAGCTGAGAATTGTGTGCCAATTTTAAACCAACACGACAACTTATGATAAATTTTAACACATATGCCTACACTTGGCACTTGAAATATTAGATAAATCATATGATGTATGAAAAATATTATATAAAAAAACTACAGTAAATAGTGTTTATTACTAGTTTGTAAAACTAAGACAAGCTTATACCATAGTATCAGAAACTGCTTATGGCAATTGCTCTTTGCAGTTTCTTTGAAAGAATTAAAAAATATAATACAGTGTATTTGAATCAATTGTTTATATTGTGTATTTGCATAGCGTTGAAGTTGGATTGTATTCACGGTTTTACAAATATGAATCCTGATTTTATTAATCTTTAATTCAAATCTTAGAAAAAAATTACAAACAAAATATAATATAGAAAATATAAATATACCTTATATACCTTAATGCTAACATGTTACTATAATGCATTCATACATTCATAGCTGAATAATGATATTGTTAAATAAAATTATTTAGCCATTGGGCCACCTCATTTTTAAAGAAATAATGATATTGGTTATGTTAGTTTTACCTGTAATTAGGTTGGGGCTAAACCAACAGCATTATTAAGTTCCACACACACCGAACCCACACCTTTGCGTGCCACTGCATCATGTACCACTACCACCGCATGCAACCCGATTCTCTCATTCAAGAGTAGTTAAAACACTTATTTTAGATGTTATGTATCTTTATTATGTGAATAAAACTTGAATGTTTCTGGATATATAATACATAAAAGACTAGATAAATGAAAGTTGATTTGCAACTTTGTAAGTGTAGATATAATTAAGAAACTTTGTTCCTTCACCGTGCTAGTTATGTATTTTAAGGTGTCATGTTCTAGTATATCATAATGACATTTTTCTTGTGATATAATTATTTAAAAGTTATCATCACTTAAGAAATTAATTTCTCTTTTGTTTTGACATGGTGTCTCACTTCTTAGATACATGTAAAGAATAAAATGTGTGTTGCGGTGCACAGAACAATACTGCTCTGAAGTGAAGTTCACCTTTAGAGTTCTATATACTTATATAATTACATATAATTATTATCAAATTCTCAAACTTCAGATATCCTTATTTGAGTTTCACATCTTTATATTAATAATTATTTAGCATTATTATAATTGATTATGAAAATCTCTTAAGAAACATCAAATTAAATCTGATGGGTCTAAATATTTTTAGTTTTTTTTTATAACAAAATGGACTTCACAAAGTGTTGTGAATAAAAGTAACAGACTAATTTGGTTTGGATATAATTATGTGTTTCATTTTAATACTGTGATGGAAAAATCTCTTAAATTACACTCTTATTTATATTAAGTGCATTAAACATATATATATATATATATATAAACCAATAAAGAACAACCAAATCATTTGATAACAAATAGGTTTTATAAAAGGTTAAGGGATTTTAAATAAAAATTAGTTAAATTACCTAAAAATGAGCAATTCTTATTTTCCTTTAAATACGCCATATAGATTAGGTGAACTGTTTTGATTTCTTTCACAGGAGGACCGAAAGGAAGGAATGAGCGCTTTTATCGAGAAACGACCGCCAAAATTCACAAATAACTAATCACGGACTGCTTTATTAGCAAGGTATAGCTTGAAGGAATCTATTCATCAATATGTATATTCTATTAGAATAAAATAGGAATCCGCAAGTACT
The DNA here is from genome assembly GCA_902151425.1 of Timema shepardi. NCBI lineage: Eukaryota > Metazoa > Arthropoda > Insecta > Phasmatodea > Timematidae > Timema > Timema shepardi. Next base: position 57,477 of record CABFVX010000694.1, on the reverse strand, counting down.
TGAAATTTTGAGTTCTAACCAAACTTTTAGTAGTTACTTGGGTTCAAGCTTGACAGCTCTATGGGCTCGATAGTCTCAAGCTTGTTGTATAAGGATATTTATCTTTGCATTATTATATGTCTGGAGATTGACAACTCATGGTTTAATCTTTGTACTTGTGTGGTGGTTGTTTGTGAAATGTGTAATTGGGTCGACGAAGAGTTAGTGTGGTAAGGGGGGGATGAAGAGTCCAACACACAAGCCTGAAGCATGGGTTTGTCAAGAGCACCACAAGAGAGGAAGTGGGGTGTTTGGTGTGGGCATGTTGAGAGGATAAGAGTGGATTGAATTACAAAGCAAATATATGAAGGTAGAGTGTGTGGATCGAAAGGAAGGGGTAGGCCATTTAAAGTGTGGTTAAATTTTGTATACAAATGTATGAAAAAGAGAAACATGAGTTTAAAAAAATAAACGAGCACATATGACTCTGTATGGATGTTGGAGTGAAGGGAGTATGCAAGAATAGGGAAGTGTGGAGAAATTTAGTAGGGATGGATTAAATACAAAGTTGTATTTTGTCTGCCTTATAAGAGAACGATGTGATTAAATATGTATGTAAATTTTGAAAAAAAAAAAAAACTACATTGATTTAATCTGTTTCATAACGTTGTTTTCAGTGGAAGAGGAAATTATGGACCCAAAATCAAGACTTTACAGCATTAATATTTTTTTATATGAATTATATGGTTCCAAAGCACTATTGTGTACCCATTGTATTTTATTAATAAAATAAGTGTCTTTATCATTATTTTGCTCAATTAAATATTTTACTGCTTGAAATTGTCCCATAAGAAACAGAATTCAAATCCTTGTCAGTTGTCCTGGAGGTGTTTTTCTCTCCAATATGTGGTTTCTTATTAAAGTAAATAAAAATTGAGTTTTTTTCCAATTCACCCTAGGTGTGTTAATAAGTTGTTGGTATCTCAAATAGAACACAGATGAAAAAAGATTAGTGACAATTGGTTCAAGTTGATGGACAGTAAATAAGGTAAATATTTGTAATATTGAACACATGCATTTGAAGAATGATTATTCAGGGTGTATCAAATAAAACTGTCCCGAAACACACACTATTTCAAAGTCTTTGTTTGAAATATGTGGTGCCAGTGGCTATGTTTAGTTCTACTCGCTAACTAGCTAATGTTTATTTATTGAAACTACACTCAGCGGCACTCATTTTGACACAGGCTTTAAAATACTGTGCATTAGCAGTGGAAATATTGTGATAAAAGCCGTTGACTTCTTTCCATTAACTGTGAGCATAAAATGCTATAACTCGAAATAAAATTTAACAATGAAATAGGAGCAAGGCCTACACACATACCAGAAAACTGTATATATGCATATGTAATGTATATAAATTTATATGAAATTTTTGCAGTACATCAGTCCCCTCTTCAGACAGATATCCTGAAAACTTCATGGTTATTCTTTTCTTTTAATCAATTTTACATTAATGAAACAAACTTATTTAAATAATCGTTTGGATGATTCTTGTTTGTGAAAACATCCTCTTGTGTTTTCAGTTAAAAATGCTTTATAAATGAAAGCTTCTAAAAGGCTGCGTTTGCGTCCTCTTCCTAAATTAAGATGGCAAACCAGATAATATGAGGGTACAAAACAGCTCTGTTCACAAAATAAAAACATCTAATTTTGTATGACTCTTTCTCAAGTTATAAAAAAAATTTATAATCTGGTGACCAGTTATAAGTAGAGACCCTTATTTGTGGTAAATAAAAGGGTAAAACCATGATTTTCGATAAATAAAAGGGTAAGACCCTGATTTTCTGTATAAAAAGTCTTAAGAGTTTTTTGTTAAGTTAATGGTAATAAATTAACTCAAATAGCTTAGAAAGTACTTGCACTGAATTATTTTATAAGACAAAAATGTCTATACCTTTTGTCAACATATTTCACGTCAATCACCAAAGTACAAAGACAACATTGTTTCCAAATTTTCAAGTTAGTGCGCTTATCTGACAATGTTGGAATATGCCGAAAATGCACGTTCACTGTCAACATTAGACACTGGAATCCATATTGATTTTATGCTGTTGATGGCAAACTCTTCATGGTCTTCTTTCAGTCCACACAATATTTCCAAAAGTCAACTTTTTTACTATTGCTTTTCAAAGCTCTAACTTGTATCTGCAACGCACAGTATCCTCTTTGAAAATTAATTTCAGAGCAGGATTTTAAAAATTGTATTTTCTGAGCTGATTGAAAGAGATCAGAATTAGTTTGTTTTGTCCCAATCGAGCGAATGTCAAAAAGAGTACCAATGTTTTCAAAGGGTCTGACTGATGGAGTGAATTCAGCTTTATAAGGCACTGCCGCCCTAAAGATTGAAACTGACTTTTGACATTTGCTTGTTTTAGAGTTGGAAGAATTTTCAATTTTTCCTGTGTTTTTTTCCTCTGTAGTTTCATGTCAGAAATCAGTTTAAAATTACTTTGTAGCTCTGTCACTTTACCATACAGCTTATGACTGAAGGCATAGGTAGAACCTTCAAGTATAGTAATTAATTCCACCAATTCAGAACAGTGCTCAATTAAAAATCTTGCTTGGCATTTAATCAACGTTAGGGTTACTTTATCATTTTAACATATCCTGGAAGTACTTAAGTTGCTGCTGTCACCTCCTCCAATGTGGAAAAATATTCACAGAGGTACACCACTGAACAAAACCAAGAGTTCCATCGCGTTAAAACTGGGTTTGGAAATAGTTTAGCGGACTTTTCGCCTTTACTGTATTTTTCATTCAGAAATGCTAGGTAATTATGTTTTCTCTTTCGAGTGTTCAGAAATACAGCCTTTGCTTTAGCAACACACTCATTCAGCTCTGCTGACCAATCATTTTGAACCAAATTAAGTTTGTGGTCCCAGCACTGTATATGCAAAAAATCATCGCTTAAGAGAACTTTCAAAGTCACACATTTAGTCATCTGTCACAACACAAACTACATTTTCATAAGGAATCTCATACTTGGTGACGATGTCCACAAGTGCCCGTAAACATTCTGTTGCTGAAGCGTTCTGCAAAACTTAAACTGCACCAACAAACAAGCTTTGCTTCGAATCAGCACGTAATGTTTTCAACAAAATAAAAAAAAACACTGTCCTTTCTATAAGTTGTTTCATCACAAAGAATTGCAACTTGCTGATTTTTTACACTGTCCTTGATATTATCCTCTTGACTTTGGTTAACTTCTGGGATCCAAACACTTCTTATAGTTTCTGCCTTAGGGAGGTCTCCTCCACCTAATACCGAATCGTAAGCATATTCATTTTTGATAGAACAAACTAATATTAGGCAATGTTGGTTGACAAAGTGTGTATACACTAATCTACTAGGCTATTTCACTAATTGGACTTAAAGATAAACATCTTGAAAATAATCCAAATAAAACATTTCTATCTCATCTATTTTTTTGGATAAATTAGTAAATAATCAAAAGTGTTTAAAAAAACACTATTTTGTCATTAGGAAAATAAAATCAGAAAAGAATGGAAAATAATTGGCCCCTATTTACTTTTGATTTTTAAATAATAAAGGAAATTTTAAAAAAATCTTCAAAATGGTTACTTTTCACATATTTGTCCATCCAACATTGCATAGAAGGATGATCTAGTTTTTCAATGGGAATATTGGCTTTCATAAATGTTTTCGTGGTATCCATAATGCATTCTTTGCGGTCTTCTTTTGAGTTTTTAGACTATTAGAGAATTTTCAAGGGTTGCTTGTTTTGATGATTCGGAAACATTAATTGTTTTCTGTTTATGCAAGGCACTATTAATATGTTTTAAACTAGAGATGGGCAAAATCGTTCTTTTAAATGAATGGTTCATTGAATCTGGTTCAGTTCAATGATTCGTTCATTTGACCCGTTCACCGCCCATTCAATTTTTTTAAAGGTAGTTTTTATTTAAAAGTCGTTAAAACAATGTTATTTTTCCTTAACCTCATTTAAATTGTTAGTAAAAAGACCAGCTTACTGTTTAAAAATGGTGATGCCTTTTTATTAAGAAACTACTTGTTTTTCTATGATATTAATATTTTGTAAGTAAATTATGATGGACTGGTGTGTAGAATCACAAAAACCTATGTTATGATATACCTAAATCACAATACACATAAATATTACGATTGTTAAAAATATAAACAGTCGAAAAAGAATTAAAATGATTAAACATCTAAATTACAATCCAAGATCAAGTCAATATCTGACTAAAATGTTCTGTAGATTCAACAATTGAACGAGAGCGATAGAAAAATGGCGACCAACTGAACCTCCGCTCACTCACTGATCCGTTCCATATAGAGTTGACAAATGAACGAGAGCGATAGAAAAATGGTGACCGGCTTAACCTCCGCTCACTCACTGATCCGTTCAATAGAGTTGACAAATGAACAAGAGCAATAGAAAAATGGTGACCGACAACCTCCGCTCACTCACTGATCCGTTCAATAAATGAATGAATGATAATGAGAAAAGACCTGATGAACGACTAGCTCTCTGGTCACTCGTTGATCCATCCAATTTACGAATGAACGAGAATGAGAATAGAGCAGTGGATGAATGGTGGAAAATTAACTGACCTTGATCCATTGTTTGGACGAATAAGCGAGAAGAGAGACTGTCAGCGAGTTGAGACACTGTAGAACAAAATAATGGTTTGAAAAAGAAAGCAATGTGCTGATAACCGAGGCTAACAGAGTTGAGCCAAACATTAAACGAAACCCCTGAGAGAGTAGACAGAGATAGAAAATGAACGAAGGCTCATTTAAACCAAGATCCGGATCATTCATTCTTTTTACTTTTTCGTTCATGAACGACACATCTCTACTTCAAACACGTGTATTTACTGAACCAGTAAATGCGCATGTTGCACAATTTGCACATCATTATTTTTTAAACTTTATCATATATATAAAATCCTTCGTTTCCAAATTCACGCTCTCTTTCAAAAATACTTAAAACTTTAGGCATGTTTAAATATTAAATAAATATAAGAGAGATTAAAAACAAAATGATCTTACTAACAAGTAATGCAAAGTTAATATCTAACGACCTGATGGAAGTGACGTCATCAGGAAACCAAAGATATGAGTGTAGAGAGATCTCACTTTAGTTTGGACATGGTGTTGTTTTTGGCTTCTAATTCTTTAAATACTTGCCTTGGGTGCCCAATATGGCCGTTTTAGTAGCCAATTTTAACACTTTTTAAAGCAAGTCTTTGGTTGAGGGAAATAAACTTTCTTTTGAAAGAAAATTATATTGGTTCAGTTTGTACAATTTTTTTTTCTTTCAAGTTTTAGAATGGCTGCTAATGTCAATGTTTTATTATTTATTCGCATTTGGATTGAAAAAGTGACCGTGATTCGCGTTTAAATGGCCAAATCGTCAATTTCGCAAATAGATTTAATTTAGTTTTATTTCGCGTCAATATTTTCACTCAAAACTGCCACAATGATGTTTGATTATGTTTCTATGGCAATTTTAATGTGCTAAGTAAAAGTTTGTAAAAACACAATGCGCGAAATATCAGTGTGTCTAGTTATAAGACACAATTATGAATATAATATTTTCCAAGCAATTATGTAATGGATTATATCATCTCTTGTTGCCACAACTATGAAAAAAACCCAAATATACCATGATTTTTGTTGGAAGAGTAGTTAACAAAACTCAAACCTTTTACTTTGCTGTCAACATTGATAATATTTATCAACAGTGTTAAGGTTCATATTTTGGGATTACACTGTTGAACGCCAATTGAAGAGATTACCGTTTAATTAGCTGATAATTGCCCCATTATCAAGCACTAATTAAAGCGGTACGGTATTTTGATGATATAATTGGTATTTATAGTCCCGTGATCAAGCGCCAATTGAAGAGATTACTGAATAATGCCTCTACATTTGGGACACCATTCATAAGGTTTATGAAATGTTTATATTGTGAATACCCTCACGTTGGAGCCATTTGTTACATGTATAATTGTTACTGATATAAATCACTTTATTTAGTATTGAATAATAACACAATTGTAAAGTTTGATACTATTTATTTATTCAATAATCACTCTTTGTATTGGTCAGAAAAGTGATCATGTCGTGTAACAATTTAGAGAGGCGGCTGATAACACGATCGTAGGAATCGCGGACAGGAGTTGTAGTCCGAGTACATCAAGGACTGGGCTCCAAGTGAGGCTCACCGCCCCATCTTTCGCATATATCTATTGCTCATGGAAGCTTCGGCAGGCTTGTGTTTAGAAAATATAAAATACTAAAAAAAACCATTTGGATGGAGGTAGAATATTCGAGAACAGGAAGTTATTTTTCTTTTCTTTTAAAAACTTTAAATGGTCATCTTGACCTTACAGGTTCTACGTCATGCAGTCTGACGTCATTTATAGTGGCTTTTGTGCCTTCTTGGAAGAAGAAGTGCTTTAAGCGCCACGTAATAGATTGTATTAATACAATAAAAATACGTTTATAAAATTAGGTCAATAATATTGTGAATGCTTTCACATATTCTTTAGCGGAAAATCAGGTACATTACAACAGTGACAGCTCCAAATATCATGACTTAATATATTAATATATTAGAGATGGGCCACTTGAATCTTCAAATCCACCAAATCCTGACAAGTATTAGAGGATTCGGTGTTTTACTGGATTAAATGGTCAAATCTTTCACCTCATAAACAAAGCATAATATTTTGGATTGAAAAATTACTTAGTTAGGCTTACCTGAAAAGCACAACTTAATGCGTAATCATTATGTCGGACAAAATAGATGTGTTTTCTACACGAAGATAGATAATAGATATAAAAGAAAATAATAAAACATACTTTGACATTATTGAGTTCACTATTTCCAATGTATGTTTAATTGTTAAGCATGTTGTTTTAGTCTTTAAAAAAATCTGTATTTTTATTTTCTTATTAAAACAAATTATAATCCAATGCCGATTAAAGTTGATCAAAAGGTAACTAGGCCTAATCTGTTTATTTCACATGTTTTTTTTAAAGAAACTTAAATCTTCTATCAATACCTTTAAAAATAACTAAAAGACACCCACATTATTGTTTAGAAATCAAATCAAAATAAAATGAGTCTAGATTGTTTAATTTGGCTGGATTTTAACCAGTAATTACGAGGGGTGGTTGGGGTTGATTAGAATTGAAGGCATGATTGAAATAAATCTTAATTTACAGTCCAGGCCAAATTTTGTAATGTAGGTCTATTTGTAAATTATTAAAATTTCTAACAATGTGCTAGGATTTGGATTTGATATTCGAGATTAAAATGTAGATTTGGATTTGACCGATCTCTAGAATATATTAAAATTGTTTTAGTAACCAAAATATACTTTTCTTCTTAGCAAAATCATATTATAGTTTTGTTAATATTCTTTGTTTTACCTGCTATCTACACTAATATTATAAAGAGGAAAGATTTGATTTTTTGTTTGTAATGGATGAACTCAAAAACTACTGGACCGATTTTAAAAATTCTTTCCCCAAAATAAAGCTACATTATCAACGAGTAACATAGGCTATATTTTATTTTGAAAATTTAATTTATTCCTCATAAAAATGTTGATAAGTCACTCCTATTTTATGGTTGAGTCTATGATTCTTCAATATGCGGGGTGAAAATAATAATGGGGAAGTGGGGGGTGGTGGAAAGGGTCTAGTATTTCATAAAATACATAATTTTTGAGCCCTATAACTTGTAGAGAGTATTTTTAAATAGGTCTTTCTGAGTATTAATATAAAAGCATCATCATCAAATGTTTCCAACATGTGGCTGGGTCAGTACAGTAAAATGCCTTGTATTTCTTTCCACCCCTCTTCATGCTTTAGTTGTTTCTCTTCTCCTCCTCTCACTTTCACATTTGCTATCTGCTGCACCCATCTCTGTTGTGGTCTTTATTCTACAGACTTATCTGTAACATTAGCTTTGATATTCTTTACTTTTCCATTCTCATTACATAACCATACCATCTCAGACCTTGCTTCATGTACTCATTGTACCCCCATTCTTTCCCAACCCATGTTTTTCCTTGCGACAGCTAACATGCTCCTTAAAAACTTGATTCCCTTAGCCTTTTCCTGTATCTCTTACATCCAATGTCCACGTTTCTACTGCATATGTGAGTAGGGTTACAGAGTGCATCCAAAGTTTGTTTGTATATGTGTGTGTCTATTAGCCTTTGATACACTGAATATATTTTGACTCATCCTAGCTTTTAACTAGTATGTTGTGTTAGTGTTAATACACTGGATACTAAGAGAGTTGAGGTAACATGAAGAAGGGGAGGGATATTAAGGCAACACACCATCATGAGGACCAAACTATGAGAGTTTGAGTCTGGATCAAACATGGCACCTTTCATTTTGGCCATTTTTACCCATGTAATTATTGTTACTCTCAAAACGAACAAAAATAACATTGATAGACAAAAGTGTAAGTAGTAGATTGTTTTATAGAAATGAATTACTTTATTTTATGGTAGTCTTTTTGCTTTATGAACTAAAGTAATATTTTTGTAACATAATCACAATAAACATTATGATTTCAGACAAATATACAGTATTTACCCAATATTAAACAAAATACAACAAATAAAACACTATTTTCTCCAAAAATTTAAACCGAATCCAGAAATGATACTTTTAAATGTAAAGAGGGATAAATTTAATTTTACATGAAATCTATTTTTTATTTTCACTGTTTCTTACTACCTGTTCAGGCTATAAGCACATATAATTACTCTAACAGGATTGGAAAGAGTACGGAAGCATTCTAGAGGTCATCTACCCTCATTTGCTCAGGAGAGTGAGAAATAATTTAGGAAAAACCACCCTTAGTAGACCCAACCGAGATACAAACCCTGATCTCCCCGTCATATGCAGGTCAGTCTAACGCAAGTGATGCTTTAGACTGTTCAGCCACTGAAGCGGGTACATATAATACTGTAAAGTCATGATGTTAGTTGTTACCCAACCAAATATTTTCAAGAAAAATAATAGTGAGGAGGGGATACAAGAAATGTTTGAATTATGTTTATTTCTTATATGAAAAGACCTATCTATAACTTGCAGTTTCGTGTCTCAAAATTGTAAATATTTCAGTATTTCCTTAGTTTTTTGGGTGATATTCTTTGTTTTCTCTTGGTTCAGGGCAGCCCTGAATATTTATACTTTAGCCATTTTATAATCATGGAAATAAAATATAACAATACAAATAAAGAAAAAAGGAAAAATTTGAGAGTCCAATACACAAAAGGTGACATCTTCCTTTCTTCTTCTATAGTAGAAAGTCTCTGACTCTCTCTCTCTCTCTCTCACACACATTTAAACACAAATTGAACAATATTTTGGCATTGTTGACTTTATCAAACTGATCATGAAAGGGTCTACACATAATAAACATAAATATCTAGAATGCATAAATAGTTAAAATCTACAAAAAGTAACTTTTTTAAATTATGTAAAAAAAACTATCAACAGATACTGGCAACTTAAAAAAAAAAGCAAACTTCCCCATCACGACATTGTTAATATATATATAATGAGAGAGAAGTGTAAATGTACCCTTTGTTTACCTTGAATTATTTTCCTATAGTATAGCTTATCAGACAGAACAATAGTGTAATCCATCAAGGTAAAATTGCTGCTATCTTTCAGAATAAACTAAATGTACCTGGGTAAGTTTATTATTCAATCCTACTTAACAGACATTGAAGCCAGTTTTGAGACTACAGTATAATTTAAAGGTTTAGTACTTTGTTGTTTAACTATTTTTTTTCTGAATGGCTATATGATAACCTTGGATATTGTATGCAACAATGGCTGGGCTTAATGTTTTTATTTTGAAGTGAATAAGACAGCCCTTGCAACTATAAACCCTTTTGTTGAAAGGAGAAGAGGGGTGACTCATCTTAGATGTGAGTATAGAGAGTATCTGAAAGCTGAGTCAAATGCTCCAAGGGTGTATTGTTGCATAAAAGTTGAATTTCCAAAACTAATATAAAACTTATTTCAAAAACTGGCATTTCAGATGAGCATAAAAAATACACACACCAAAGGTTAAAATAAAATATTATTTTGTTGGCTAGCTCAATTCATCAAGCTTTAGTTTTTCGACTAAGAAAAATAAATATCTTGCTATAAAAAAATACTTACATATTCTAGCAATGTCTTTTGTACTAAATGATAGATGGCAAATTTGAAACCCGTAAAAACAGTCTCTATTTTCCACTAAATTTAGTTTTGGATAAAAATAAATGATTTAAGTTATTTTTTGTTAAACATTTATTATTTCTCTTTGGTATTTTGGACTCTCCGATTTATTGAAAGAAATTTATGACTTTTTAAAGATGTATTAGTATTATTATTAGCACTGCATCTTTCTACCCGTTCATGTTATACGCACATACACTAATGTGTAATGGTAGGGTGGTTGTGAGATGACATGGAGGACCTACAGTTTAACGTGGAATCCAAACCACAATGGAGGCTTGGCATTTCACACATTCACAAGTTGTGATTAATACACCTCTTGTCAGAGGTGAAGGAAGGGTTTGCCAATCAGATAAATCTGTGCTGGGGCCAAGGATTGAACCCCGGACCCTCAGCACAGAAATCTGACACCTTACCCCTAACCACCAGGTCACTTTTAAAGATGTGAATGCATATTTTAGCAAATTAAAAAAATTGTGTGCAACTGTGCTTGGATTAAAATTCCATTTCAACCTTGAAATTTACAGATCTTCATTTGCGAAAACAAATTAAATCAATTTGAAAAGAAGGTATTCATAAAAACAAGGATGAGACAACAAAAGTTTAGCGGAAAGCCGCATTTTCCCCCTCGAATAAAATCAATTTCAGCCATTTGGAGAAATGATACCCATCTGTAGATCACACAGAGAAAAATAATTTTGCTTTTTATAAAAGTAATATCATATACAAATCTACACTCAAGAATAAAGGGCAAGGTAATATTTGCTTGTTTTCACCGAAGCTTGTTGTTTTTCCACATCTTTTCAAATATTATACGTTTCACATCACAAACTTATGAACAATATAATATCTTAAAAAAGCACATACACAAAAGCCACACTGAATGTTTACTCAATGGAGTATATTATTATTATTATCATCATCATCGCCGCGTCTTACTACCGATTCAGGTTGTATGCACTTTCGCTAATGTGTAATGGTAGGGCGATTGTGAGATGAAATGGAAGACCTACAATTTAAGGTGGGATCCAAAACACGGTGGCTCGATGGAGTCTTAGAATCCTTTAAGGATATTAATTATTAGAGGATTTAAAAAAACTTATTGGAAATATTAAAAATAAAAGTTAGTCTAATAGTTAAAAGTCAGTGGTTTAGCCCAAAAAAATTATAATACAAACTTAAAACAAGACTCCAGAACATTAATTTACCACTTAAATTAATACTTCATATCATATAAAAAATATATAATTTATTACAATTCCTATTTATCACAGCAAATAAAATGTATGAAATAAAAGTGGATTTGGTCAAATGAAGCATAAACAAAAGTAAAAACACTGACACATATTTACACACACTTCAATATATCTATGCCTTCATGGAGGTAAGTAAAATGCCATGAAGGTATCGAAATATTGAAGTGTGTGTAAACAGGTGTCAGTATTTTTACTTTTGTGTGCTCTTCATTTTTCTACAACCTTATCCTATTTATTTAATAGCTTAATATAGAAAATAAAGAAATATCTCAAATATACAAGAAAGAAAATTTACTCTTTTAAAGATACATCTGTTTACAAACTGTTTGTACATTTCAAACATTGTTTCTAGCATGTATATATAGTCAATATAAAGAATGTCAGCTCTCGCCTACAATATTGTTTTGCATGAAATGTTGATATTTTATAAAAATATTTATGAAAATGTTTTCACTCATCCAAAAGAAAAATTACTATGCTAAGAATTGCAAGATCATAAGTGCAAAATTTGGGTTTAATCATTCAATTTGGTTCCAAAAGCCACAATAAGTGCATTTGGAAGCAGGAGGAATGTGTGTAGCTTTTGAATCTGATGTTTCATTGACTGGAGAGGTTGTTGAAAGTTCAACCAATGCTTGTGTTAGTGTAGGAACAACAGAAATATTTTCCTTCTTGTTAAATATCGGTTTGTCACCTTGATTGCCAAAAATGGAAACTGGCAAGTTACCTTGTTTGAGTTTTTTAGTTTGGTTCTGTACAGAAGCAGCAAACCCATTGGTTTGCACCGACTGTGAGAAAAAGCCATGCTCCTGTTGTGGTGTGTATCCTGAACTCTCCCCAAACAAGCCACCACTGTTTTTTGTGTTATTTCTCTTTGTATGATCTGAATAACCAAGCTCGGTACTGGCAAAGCTACCAAATCTAAAAGCATTGGGTGAGGGGACATCCACTTTGTTACCTGAACTTGTGAACACATTTTTATTGGAAGTGAAGGTTGAGGTATTCAGACTTTCATTTGTTGTTTTGGCAGCATCAGGAATATAGGATTGACGGCATCGAAAACAGCAAACAGTGATCTGACCTCGACGTCTTTCCATATTGCAGAATGGAGAGGGTAAAGTTCCTGAAGTGGGTTTCACAATATTAATGAGAATATTCCTGTATTCCTCACATGATAGCAACTCTTTTAATTCAACAAAAGAAACAAAAGTTTCTGGACTGAGAGCACGGAATCTTATTTTGCATAGTGAGGACTCCAACAATTTACGCTTGTTTGTGGCAGTTGCGGCCAATTCCTGGCGTTTGCACTCTTCATTTGACCAATTCACAATAAAATGAAGGAGTTCTAACTCTGAGGTGATGTGCAAATCATTTTCGTCTAGAATTAAATCTAGAACAGACGACGTGATGTCAAGTAAATCAGGGTTATTTTTCAGTTCCTGCCAACCCAAGGACACCACCTGTACAGTAATATTGGTGAATTATTACAAATAAAACATCTTGAATAACTGGTCTTCTATTGAAACTCACCTGATTTAAATTTAAATCCTTGTTCAAAAATGTATGCCAATCACACATTTTAGTCAGACATGTAAATAACAACACAGAAAATAAGATTTTTTTTATCTTGAACTTACTATGACATTTAAAAATTAATTTTGTTTCTTTGACTTTTTAATTTGCAGGAATCAGGTATAAGGTATTATTTATAAGTTAGCAATAAAATAACTAAACAAACATGACATAACATTCACAAGACCAACTAGAGATAGTACATCCAGTGTTATAACTAGGCCCACTAAGGTGTCCGCATAGTCTAAGGAATTTCTCTCACAAATGTTTGTATAGCCAAAGATGGGGAACCTGTTCAACCCAAATGCGGATACATTCCTTCTCAATTTTACCTTCTTCAATCCCCAAACATGAGTGATTAATGTAAATGTGTATAGTCCAGATGGGTATTATGTATACCCTCTCTAAGCTGGAATGCTGACCCAATATTTCACCAACTAGCTTACTTGAGTCGGGGACTCCAGTGGCCGGCCAAACACCATGTGCCATTGTCACCAGAACTTTTAGCGCTCGTGATGGGGAAGAGGGCACCTATGACCCGCCAGGGGTGTACCCTCTAAAAGGAGCCACACAACAATTTTGGGTCCACCAACTTCTGCTAGTCAGAGAAAGTTCAGGATTGTAGTTTTAGCCAGCCCAAAAAAACCTACCTGGGTTTTATTAAAAAAAAAACATATTTTGGATACAAATCGATTGTCTAATTTTTAAAAGTGGTTAGGCCTAGTCATTCTGTTGAAAATCTTTTGGTTCAAACCCAATAATAATAATACATCGATTAGTATTTGTTGTTATACACAATTTTTGAACTTACAGATTTTATGCAATAGACTAGGCTATAAAATATGTTTTAATTGGTTGAACAAAATAATATGTTCAACTAGAAACTCACTTGGGATAATATAATTTTAAGGTACCTATACTATATTAATGCTAGGCCCTAGAAATAATACTTTGTCGAAAAAGAAAATGAGCTAACTAAAGTTCTTACCTTTTATCTTTAACTAAATAAAGCAACAAATCAATTCTGCAGCTGGCTTGTCTGTAATTTGATGCATGGTCTTTACTCCCCCTCTCACCTCTTTCTAGTCCTTCTACACAGTCTTTTTATCAACCTGGTAGTGTATACAGTATTGTTGCATTATTGTTTTCCTTTATTATGTATCTTATTAATACTTTCCTCACTGTATTAAAATTAAAATATGTTTCTCTGAATCCTGAATAATTAATATATTTGAATTAATGGTTTAATTAGATAACATTCATAATATCTTTAATTAAATAAAAAAAACAATAAAACTTTTTTTTACTAACCCGTTTATTTTTTCAACCCTGAGGAAACCCATCATGGTGTAGCGTCAGAATACCCCCTCCTCTCCCCCACTGTTTACTGGTCCTTGGGAGGAGGAAGAGTTGGTCCTTCATTGTGTGACCACCGGGAAGGGGGTGGGTCATAAACTTAGCCTTAGGTAGAACCTCAGCTGTCAGAAACTTTGAACCTAGCCAGGGACCTCGTGGATGTGTCCTGACATTCGATTTCCGGCTGAGACCGTAAGAAATAAAGAAATTGGGGTTGGGAATCTTATGATTCCTTACTTGTGAGGAGGGGTTCAAAAATCATGAAACAAAAGCCTTACTTAATTTAAAGATGGTTCCTTAGTATTTGGAAAATGGGGGAACTTCACCTTGTCCCTCCCACACAGGTGACACTATAGAAATTTACCCAACCAACTGCATGGCCACATTGTCCAGTTGAGCCAAGGATATTGACCGGGGACTGCCAATATGGAGGTTCCTTTAGAGACTTTGGGCGAATGGATCTGAGGCAGGCAAAACTCTCTTTCCTAAGCTCTCCCAACAAAAAAGCATCTGAGCTGACGCGTACTGTTACGAGGGAGTAGACAATGTTTCAAGACTCAATGAGTGGACTGACGTTTTCCCCTAGCCCAGCCTAGATGGGTAGTGAGACATGGTGAAAACATAAATTTGAATCACAGCTAGGGATGTAAAAATCAATTCAATACCTTAGCAATTTCGGGGTGTCCAGAACCAATATGTTATGTTTATATATATATACACCTTCATAGAGTGGCACAAACTTAGAATATGAATGTGTTTAACAATATTAGTACATTAAGTTGCAATTTTAGTAAGATATTGTTTGTAATATATATAGACTCTCTCACTCTCTCTCTCTCTCTCTCTCTCTCTATATATATATATATATATGACCCAAACATTTACTAAGATGCATTGAAATATGATTATGATGTTTTATCATTAACTCAAACTTTCACTAGAACACTTTGATATAATAAACTTGTACTTCATACAGTATCACTTAATCAGGAACTTTTAGTCAACTTTAATATGCATATCGCTAAGTGCCTGTATTATCTTCCATTGTATTTGCTAATAATGGACGGTGGAATGATTCTCATTTATGAATTTTGCCATTTCATTTCTATGGCGGAACTTTAGTTACTGGGATTTTAGAACCAACAACCTGTAAAATAGGTATATATCGAGGAATTTGCTTGGTCTCTCTCTCTCTCTCTCTCTCNCTCTAACTCTCTCTCTCTCTCTCTCTCTCTCTATATATATATATATATATATATATATATATATATATATATATATATATCCGCCATGGAAATGAAATGGCAAAATTCATAAATGAGAATCATTCCACCGTCCATTATTAGCAAATACAATGGAAGATAATACAGGCACTTACCGATATGCATATTAAAGTTGACTACAAAGTTCCTGATTAAGTGATACTGTATGAAGTACAAGTTTATTATATCAAAAGTGTTTTAGTGAAAGTTTGAGTTAATGATAAAACATCATAATCATTTTTTCCAATGCATCTTAGTAAATGTTTGGGTCATAGACATACATTGATCAAATTAATGACATAGGGTTGAAAGTAGAATTTTAGAGGAAATGTACCGGCACGTGTCTGGAGAGTTGTAAAACAATTAGGAAAAGATATCCTCAGTATAATTGACCAGGATTCAAACAAAGATTGCCACATCACCAGCAATCCAGTCTTAGTTATCACTCTTTAACACCAAATAACGTATTAAGGTTGTTCATTTTAAATAATCACTTAACTTTTGTGTCAATAAATAATATTTTTTTTTACATCATTTAACAACCTTTTGAGATAATCAAACTCTACTTATATGTGAAATAGAATTAATTTCAATGTTATGGTTTTTTTTTCAAGCATTCACTTTCCTTGGTACCGCAGTGTATTTAATCAGACACCTTAGCTCAGTTTTCAATGCATTTGCATATTGATCTTAAGGCCCCAAATTGAATTCCTAACAAAGCTGAAAAAAGGTTAGTTAGTGAAATTGGAACCTCCCCATTCACAGTAATGAATGGTTGGGGAAATGGGTGTTGCAACAGTTCTATAATCAAGTTAGTCAATGAGTAAAAAGCTAAAATATAATCATTTGGTTCAGGAAGCATACAATTGGAGAAATACTTAATCAAAAAATGTTTGAATCCTAAGTTTGTATATAGTCAAATTACATTGGTGTAATGTTTTTACTGTTTTTCAGTTTCTATAGAAATATTATTTTAGCACCATGCCTTACTACCCATGAGTTTATATGCTTTTTTATTAATTATATATTTAGCACCGCGTCTTACTACCCGTTCGAGTTATACACTTTAAGTACTAATTTCTCTAATAGATTAGGAATTGGGAAGGTTGAATTAGAGGCAGTGAACCCGCATTTGCTGGAGGGAGAGTGGAAAACCATTTAGGAAAAATCACCCCCAGTTCACCCGACCGAGATTCGAACCTCGACCTCCCCGTCCTCGGCAGTCGAGCTCAACACGACAAGCGCCTTAGCCAACCAAGCCGGGTTATTTATTAATTACTAGTGATTTTAGACGATAATAGGTTATATTAAAATAAAGTGTACCCACATTTGTGTGGAGAAAGAAAAACTATTTTGGAAAAAACATATTCAGTACATTTGACAGGGATTCTAACCTTGCAGGGCTATTATGAACATTCAACACAAAGTTAGTTGCTACCGCTAGTTAGCTTCACTTTAGAGGAAAAGATAGCATTTGGGTTATTATGACCACCACACTTTGTATCGTCCGCTAGTTTTAGCTTCGACTTTGCTTCTAGCATTAACGCACAGAATAAAATCAGTTTGCATCAACAGTTGGCAACACTTTTCCAAAGAATATTACCTTTTAAGAAGTTAGGGGCAAGCAATTAGGTACATTTATTTCAAGAATGCTGGTATTCATGACTGAACATTATTCATTTATTTCTATTTTCCCAAACAGCTAGTCACAAGTCTCATTATTTACAAGAAAGATTTAACCTAGCTTAATTTAATAAATCTCTTGCATAATTTTGTTTGCTTACGATTTGAAATGAAAAAATACTAGGCCTACATTATTCAACACACAGAACATATTGTAGTCAAAAAATCATGTGAACTATGTATTAAAATAGTAATGTCACATGGGGAAATAAATAAATTAGTATGAAAAGTTGGCTAATAAAGAAATAATGTTTTTTGTAAGATGCATGCTTTACGACCCAATGCTTTATTATTCATATATTCATGTCAATACTGGAACAAGTGTTTTTTATGCCATTAATTTAAAATAATGTCAACAGTTTATAATGTAGACTTCTTATATTTAGGCCTATTTTAATTTATAGCAAAAAAATATATGCCTTGTAAAACTTTGTCTCTCAAAACAACACTTATCAAACAGTAAATTAATATTTTGTATTTTGGCTTTCTTAGTAGGCCTATTTTAAAACCATTCCCAATTTTGTAGAGTCAAAAAGTGAACGTTCAAAGATATAGGCCTATAGTAAGGTGTTTTAAATTTTATGTTGTTTGATTGAGTTGAGGTTAGATAAAGAAAATCACCTATCTATGCGGTACTCCACTTTAACATATAAAGACTGACTTTGTGCAAATTTTATTAATTTACAGTGTTGAAAAGGTTCTCACGTTTGAGATTTAATCAAATATGTTGTGTGAAGATCTTAGAAAATAAAACTAGTTACTTAAAGTTAACGAAAGTGATCAAAATCTCCAAAAAATGTGTTCACACTGAATATTTTCGACAATTTTATGTCAAAGTAATGGGCATTTATAGCCAGTTGTCCGACTAAGTTAACATAAAATGTGAACGAGAGGGTGGTTTGGATGGCTAAAAATAATAAAATGCATTCTTTATTTAAAGGGAATTCTTGAGACTTTAGTTAAGTGATTAAGAATATAAGAATATTATATTTCTTTATAATGAGTTGTTTGCAATTTATTCACTTCAGTATAACTAGGTCTAACTACTAATTATTGATTTCAGTTAAATTTAGTAAACCTTTTATGATTAAAAACCTAGATCTAAACCATAACACATGTAAACATTAAGCTAGGGCCTATTTTGGTTGTTTCCAGTCTTGACTGCAATATTTCATAGGCCTACAACTCACATTAATGTGGATAGTAACTACTACTCTATGTACGATTCAGTTTAAATAGATATATACTATTAAAGTTTTGTTGAGGCTTCTTAAACAGATTAGCCCTGACTTTTTATTACCTTGTCAACAAAATGATCTGTGTGTTTGTTGCTGGTAAATAATAATGCAATTTGATAGTGTTATATTTCAAAGAAAATCTTATTTTAGCATTCAGTAGAAGCATACTATCCCGATTCTTGTCCTACATTATGATATAGGCCTATTTAAAGTTAGATTATGTGAAAAACACACAAAAACATTTTGGGATTATTATATTGGGCTAATGTGATGGCAAGTTTAAATAATGTAACACTAAACACCTAATAAATTACAAAAACTAGCAAACATAACCTCATAACGCAAACCAAAGGACAAGTAAAATGTCTGCGCAACTTAGCGTCAAGCTACTAGGAAAATATTTGCACTCGCAAGGACTTTGCATTCGCAAAGTGGTCGGCCATAATGAGTTTTGATGCAGAGTCTAGCGTCTCTCTGCTAACGGTCGCAAAATCGTTTTGCGTCGTGGTCATAGTAGCACTGCTGGTCTCACTATCATCGGCAGTCTAGTCTACTGCGACAATGACGCCTTAGAACATATGGCCACCAAAGCAGGTGGGACATTCTTGAAATTTGTACAAAATTTTATTAAAATGAGTTCATAGTTGTAGGTGTGTTTGACACCTTAGCTCAGTCAATAGCGTGTTTTTCTATTGACTTAAGGGTCCCAGGTTTGATTTCTGGCATGGCCAAAAATTTGGGTTTACCCATTCACGATGATAAATTAACCGCTGGGAACTCGATGTTGTGCCTGTCCTAGACTTAAGTTAGATTATATGGCATATGAAGCTACAACAGGCCTAACAAACTGGCAGTGGAAAATATATGACTTGAATAAAAAACTGACCCAGGCCATAGGCTGGAAATGGTAATGGATGTAAAAAGAAAGTTGTGTGGTAGGGAAAGTGACTGACAATTAATTAAAAACTATATATATCAAATTTTGGTGGTGGAAAATATTCTTCCTCGCAACCTTGAACGTGTACAAATCTTCAATCAAATGAGTTAATATCTGAAAGTGTTGACTGGCCTTTATCTGAGAGGTGGAAGTTTCTTTTTCTTATTTAAAACC
Source organism: Timema shepardi (assembly GCA_902151425.1). Lineage (NCBI taxonomy): Eukaryota > Metazoa > Arthropoda > Insecta > Phasmatodea > Timematidae > Timema > Timema shepardi. Next base: position 37,703 of record CABFVX010000694.1, on the reverse strand, counting down.
TTTCAATTAGTGATATTTGTAGTAGTATTAAATTTTGACCAAATTAGTTTACAACAGTAATACCAAATTTCATTTAAATTGGTTAATAACTTTAGGTCAAATGAAGAAACCGACTTACAGTTTGAATTTGACGAGAGGTATGATTAATTATCCACTAGAAAATTCCAAAACCAATAGTTAATCTAAACTGAATTTAGAAACAATAAGGGAAACGCCTCCATCCTTCTCTGTACTTCTACCATTCTTCTTCCTTTGCTTGTGTCCTTACTTCTCCTCTCACTCACACATTTGCTGTTATACTACTACCAGCTCATTTTTGGTCTCCCTTGCAGTCTTTCCCCAGATAATTCATCCCCATCATTCTCCTTTGGATCTTTTCCATTTTCATTACATGAACATACCATCTCATCATTGATTCCTTTACCTTCTCTATAATACCTTCTGTACTCCAACTCTTATCTCAGACATCCTCATTCTTAATCCCATTTCTCCTGCTGACAGCTAACACAATCCTCAACAACTTCATTCTCATAGCCTCCACCCTTCTGGTCTTGTTTATTTTTCAATGCAAGGAAAAATAATGAAATCATTATAGTTAAGAGATAAAATCAGGAATGGAAAAATTGAAATAACAATTCAATCATAAATAAGAAAAAGGGGAATTGTGACATTTCTAATTTCAACATATAATTTTATCAATAATAATTGTTTGTTTCTTTACTTTATTAAAAGACAATTTAATGTGAAGGATGAAAATGATAGAAAATATATTATTGAAAGCATATAATTTTCTTACCTGTAGGCATATAGATAATAGCTTTTTATCCTCAATAAGTTCTGCAAACTGCATGACCTTCAACACATTGGACGTAGTGACATTTTTCAACATATAAAACTTGCATTTATTTAATAGTTGTTCAAGATCAAAATGTTTTGCAGCTTTCATGATGGTGCAAGCCTCATCAACAGACTTAAAAGTTGCTGTGTTGCAATACATATACCTGTAAAAATACATAACAAAATTGTAATAATTAAGTAAGACACAATCACATTAAAATGTATCCATTCTAGAGAGGTCTTATGCCTTAAATGGCTTTCTCTGTCTTAAATTATTAGTAGCACCGCATCTTACTACCTATTTGGGTTATACACACTTACACTAATATGTAATGGTATGGTGATAGTGAGATGAATTGGAGGACCTATAGTTTGAAGTGGGATCCGAACCACGGTGGAAGGCCTGGCATTCCACACATTCATAAGTTGTGATTAATATACGTCTTGTCAGAGGTGAAAGAAGGGCTTGGCAATCAGATAAATTTGTGCCAGGACCGAGGATTTAACCCTGGACCCCTAGCACAGAAGTCCGACACCTTACCCCTAGACCGCCAGGTCACCTACCTCCGTCTTAAAACATTGGCTTTTGAAGTATATATTTATTTTAGGTGAGTGAGATGATGTAATAATTCAGGGTGTCTACTGGATTAGAGTTTTAAAATCCCAGTATATTTCGATCTGTAAACATAAACCTAATATTCAGTGAGAAATTTCTCCAACTCGAGTGATAAATCTTTAAATAAATAATATAGCGAGTGCAAAAATTGGTAAATAGCCCAACTTTTGTAAGCACCAAAGACCATATGTAAAGAAAAAGTGGAGAATCTTCCTTCAAGTAGCTTTTGAGATCTCTTAAAAATTTGAGGTTTAAATTTATCTCATCCATGGAAACTTGAAGCCTTTTTAAATATCCAAACCGGCTTCTTTTAGTGCAGATAAAAAGTTAATCAACATATCTTGAGCTGTTGCATGACCTAAAAAGCAAGATATTGGATGTATATTGTAAGAATTTAATTTTCATTCCAGGAGCCCCCCGATGTCGGAGACCTTTAAGGACTGGGAAATGTTGAGACTCATCGCAAGGGAGAACTGCACGGATACCTTCCTTTTGTTTCTTATTCCCAAAAGGAACAGAGGCATCTACGTGATCCATGACTTCTCCGTGTGGACGGAATACATCAATTGTCTGTCGTTCAGCTTGGTCATAGCAGGAGCAGCATTACGAGAAATTCCAGAAGGCCACTTCATGATTAAGACGGACATGAAGAACAGGTTTTACCATCTCCCACTTTCTCCTGACTCCCATCGATTCGCCAGTATCTACTACCAAGGGGTCAAGTTTTGCTTCACTAGGCTACCAATGGGCCACACGCTGGCCCCTTACAAGCTTCAAAGAATCACGGAGGAGGCAGTCACAGCCATCGAAGACTGGCTGCCAGGAGTCAGGGGAGTGGTCTATCTGGATGTCCTGCTATTCCACGTGGAGGTTCCAGACATCCTCGAAGCTATCCCTGAGATTCTACAAGAAATGGGACTCACCCTCAATCTAGAAAAATCCAATCTAGCAACCACACAGAGGATTGAGTACCTAGTATTTCTGACGGACACGACCACAAGAACATTGGCCATCACGGCAGCTGCATCCAGAAAGGCACAGCACCTCTGTCGCCAGGTTCCACACTTATTGCAGAAGGATCGGACCCGCGTTGCAGGCTACATCAGCTGGCTAGCATACAACCTGCAGTGGCCTCGTTATGCGACAGCCCAGATTCACAGAGGATCCGGGGTTTGGGCCGCCCACTTCCTGCAGAACGAGTCCTGGACTCATTGCACCTGGCGACCACAAACAGGACCGACTGGTACAGTTTTTTTCGGATGCCACACCCCACACAATAGCCGGATACATCCCAACACCACCAGTGATCTGGATTGGCTACATAAGAGAGGGATTAAAGATCAACAGGGCCGAGCTCACTGCAGCATTGGTCACACTGTTCTGGTTTTATCGGAAGTAACCTGACTACAACATCCGCCTCGGAACCGACAACACAATGGTCTTCCATAACCTACTGGATGGCCGAGGATGGTGTTTCACGAATCCCGATCTGTGCACCTTAACACGCCAAGGCATTACACCAACTCAGAGACTGGGGGGTATACACATTCTAGATACTGTCCGAGCTTAATCAAGCAGGCTTTGCCTCAAGAGCAGAATCAAGAGAACTAAGGGAGAACATCACCGAGGAAGATACCATCACAAATTTGTTTAATTATGTATAATTATGTTTTATCCTCATGTGTGTAAATATGTTTAATAAAGGAATGGGCCACTAGAAGCCCGGGTCTCCCTCTAGTTTTCATTCTTGTAAAGTTTTTGTTGGAATCTTAGCGTCATCCGAATTTATTACTTTTTACTTTACCTTTCACTTTCAAGCATCGTGCTATTCTATTTTATTTGTACCCGGAAGCTGTGAGATGCACATGTAGCTTCACAGTGGAAAGGGAAGAATTGACATGAATATCTAGCCAATCAGCACATCAGATTTTAGTGTCTGTTTTTGATACTATGTGGAAGGGAAGCGTCAGACGCAACACACTTGCGGTTAGCTTGCGAACTATGTGGCTAATTTATCACTAATAAAACCATATTATTTCTATCTTTAAGTACTAATTATTTTTTATCTTTTCATTTTATGTAACTAGTGGTTTAAAATGTAGATAAATGTCTATTAACTTTTCTCTAAAATAAAAATTTAGAATCAATATCATAATTTCAATTTCTTTAATCGACTATATTCTTCACCCCCACCATTATTTAATTAACCTCGAGAAGCTCTACTAAACCCACTGGCTGCAGCAGACAATATCTAAAGAAAAAAATGGAGAAGAGGAGACTGGATAAGTTCGACAAGTTAAAAATGGCAACCAACAATCAACTTCACTGTTGCCCCCCCCCCCACACACTTTGGATAAGTGACATTTTATTGTTGCGATTGTTTGTTCCGGATTGTTAAATAATTCTTTTTGTTTGTTACGTTTTAATACAACCTCAAAATTAATGATGTGTTTACATTTACAGTCCATGACTTCACCCTTCCACCCTATTAAAAACTATTCTTTTTATTATTATTATACTTTTTTAATTTGTTCTAGATTGTTCTACAAAAAAAACTTTTTTCGTTTTAATACGTTCACAAATAATATGCTTACTTTGGACCTCCATAAATTTGCCTCACTGTCCTTTCCCCCTAAATACATTTTTTTAAAATAACTGCCATAATTTGTTCTGAAAAAAAAATGCTCTTTTTCTATACGACCATAAATTGTAGGGTTATGTTGCATGTCCACAAAGTTGACTCCCATCCCTCAACTTTTTAATAAATATATTTTTATGATTGCAGTCATTTGTTCTTCGTTTGTTCCAGATGGTTACTGCAAAAAATATGCCTATTTTGTTTTGGTAGGAAAACACATGATATATTTACACTAGGAGCATGGATTGGTGGCTTTTTGGCAACCTAATTCTCCACATACACACATATAACTTTTAAAAATCGATATTTTATCTTGCAATCAGTAATTTATTCTTAGTCCATTTTAGATTTTTTTTCACAAAGATTATCATTTATTCCTTTTGTAAAGCCTCAAAATTATTTTTAGTAGTAGCTCATTCACATTCTTTCAAACCTTGAATACTTTTTGTTTAACGTTTGTTGTTAGTTTGTTTGAAGGTTCCTTAACGTGTTTATTTTTATTTTGAATTGCTTTTAAAAAAATGTGCTTGTTTCATGTTGATATTTTTACCACTATGCCAACCTTCCTTTCCCCACCTCATTTAGATAAAACAAAACAAAATTTGTATTTTTAATTTTATAACTTTTTTTTTAGTTTGTTTATTCTTAGATCTCTAAATAAACTAGTGTCACTACTGATGATGGCCTTTTGTGGTTGGGACCTGTAGGGCCATGCACGGCTGCAAGTAAACAATGTCCCACCATCTGTGTCTAGAGTATGGAAACACTTGTCTTTGATATGCTCACTATGCACAAAAAAGCAATAAAGAGTCCAAGCAAGTAAGAAATACAAAAATTGGGGAGGCCCTCATCTACAACTTATTGCATATCATAAAACTAATAGTAAGCAAAAGTATTTTTATAGCCCTCACTTCCTCCTAAGCTACAAACTATTGGTTTCTCAACCCTCCTCTATAGAGGTGGCATTGTAAGACAAATAAAATAATGGTTGATCACCAGGGACCTTTAATTGGCCACTCTTGAATGCCAAGCCCAAGTATACAGAACTAGTTATCTGGATAAATATGAAAACAGATAGTTTGAGAATACACAAGGAGGGAAATAGAGGATTGCTAGACTTGAACGCAAAAGAGAAACATGATATCTACAATGGCCTCAGGCCTATTTATTATCAAAGAATAGTTAAGTCTCATATGAAATTACAATATAACTAAGTAGTTGAGTTCCATGCACATTATCAATACAAGTTCTTAATGATTTTAAACAATGTTCGTAGAAAGCAAATAAATCGCATTTACCGGAATAAGACATATTTACATCGTTCAACAATGTTTTCAATCTCAATGTTCTCATAGCAAGTTATAGTGAAAATTATGGAATATTATAAGCAAGAATGAATACAGCCTATCACTTACTTTAATGGACTAAGCCTTTCAAAAGACAAGTTGCTCATCCCTCCCCCTAATATGAATGTAAGTACTAATTGTGGGTTTTTCAAAAAAGAACAAACATAAATGTTTGTGGAACAATGTGAACAAACGAGGTACAACAGATTGCAATCATAAAACATGGATTTTTAAAAACTGTGGGGCTATCATAAAGTTAGCCCCTCATGAGTAAACAAAGTATCACAAGTTTCACGTCCCATTTCTGTGGGCTACTGTGAAGTTGTCCCCCCCAATGTAAACATACCATTTGTTGGGTTATCAAAACAGAACAAACAAAACTTTTAGCAGAACAATCCGGAACAAACAATCGCAAACATAAAAATGTCAATTTTTCAAAGTGGAGGGGGGTGGCTACCTTGAAGAAGATGGTACCCCAATATAAACATATCATTTATGGGTTTATCAAAACGGAACAAACAAAAATTTTTGCAGAACAATCCAGAACAAACAGATGTGATCATAAAAACATGAATTTTTAAAAGGGGGTGGGGGGAGGGGGCAAATTCTCGGGCGTGTCCTTAACTCAGTTGGCACAACCATGATCAACAAACTTATTTTAAAAATATTGCAGCGAAACTCTAGCTGAAAGTGATGACAAGTATTGTAGACATCCTAGAAGGACCAACTACATCCTTCCCTGTGGTCAAGCTTAAATCAGCTGTGCTTGTTTGTCTTTTTAAGATTTGCTTGATGACTCCATGGAAGTTGAAAAAAGCTTCTCGCTGTTTATAAAAACATTTTGTCAGAAAACAACATACATAAATTTACAAATGAAAATCTTGAAAAGTATTTGGTAATTAACTGTAATGATGATTAAGTTATGTAGCTTATAGAAAATTTATACTAGAATTCATTAATAAAAAATGGGTTTTAATGAGTATGTTTGTCCTTATTTTTACTTTAAAATACCTATCTATTTGCTTATTTTTGGTATTTTTAGCGCCTATATGCATGGCTTACTTTTGTCTATCCATTGCCTCTCCCCCCTTCTAATAATGTTGTTTGTGATGTTCAGAATGCTATATTATTATGATAGATCGAAAATATTATTCTAATTACATTTAAAAGTTTATAGCAAAAATATGATGTGTTTGCAAAATATAATAAAGAATAAGTGCATATTTTACATACTCATTGTTTTCCTTTGTAATGGAAAATATAACAAATATATTTTTGAACTGCTATGTTATAGTGTCAGTTTTTTGCATTGCATCTTGCTCTCCTCCAGGATATCCATATTTAGATACACTAATAGAGAGGATATAAGGAATGCATAACTTGTAATGCATCCACATTTGTGGAAGAATGAAAAACCAAACATTATGCCAGGATTTGAAACCTGACCTGACAAGCCTAATGCATACCGATATGGTCATCTTAAGAATTAATAAACATCTGTCTTACCAAAATTTGAATCAGGTGTTTTTGCTTTAACGAATCAGTTAATATTATTAATATGAATTAAATTTATCAAAAAATAGATAAGTTATGCGAGAAAAATACTGTTTTAAAACAAACACTCAAGATTTCTATCTGAGTAATTTTAATCTGTAAGATTGTTGGCATAGCTGACCAAATATATGGTTAAGTAATTATTTAGTTTTTTTCAAAAGAAAGGTAAATTTTCACCTAACATATCTGAATACCAATGACTCAATTTATTTCATCCTATGTGTTGTTTACTCACTCAAGAATAACTGTAAAAGTTTCAGGATCAATATCTTGTTCCTCAACGACATTTACAGGTTTACAATCAACTTCCTTGTTTTCGTAAAACTTGGCGAGAAACATTGGACTGGAAAAAGCCAAAATGGACTTGTGTGCTCGAAAAGTCTGTTAAAAAAAACCACAGTCATGGAATTTATATTTAAACATGGCATCTGAACATGAAGAATCAGCGATTAAATTTTCACATGAAAAGGAAAGTCAAATATTAATTTTGTTTGGATTAAAACGCAAACAGATAAAGTTAAAACTTTGAGATTCTAATTAAAGAAACTTTATAAATTGATGTCTTAGCATATCATCAAACTTTTTTTAAAACTAGAGGAAACTCAAGGAGTGTAAAATTTGTTAAAGCTCTGAAAAATACATGACATTTGACAGTCAGCCAGTGTAAATGACCAAATGAAACACTACATTCTAGACACAGATGACACAGATAAAGGGGAAAGTCTACTGGTGTAAGGTCTTCATTAGCTTGTGCTGTACTTGTTTAAACAAATTTAATTCCTCTTCACGTCTGTGTTTATTATTATTATTATTAGCACCACGTCTTACTACCCGTTCGGGTTATACGCACTTATGCTAATGTGTAATAGTAGGGTGATTGTGAGATGAAATTGAGGACCTACAGTTTAACGTGGAATACAAACCACGGGGGAGGCCTGGCATTCCCCACGTTCACAAGATGTCTTATCAGAGGTGAAAGAAGGGTTTAATAATCAGATAAATCTGAGGATTGAACCCCGGACTCATTCATGTCTGTGCTTGGTCATTGGTGGCTCTGTTACTTTGATGTCATACCAAGTGATCATATCAATATGGTCTTCGGCTTTGAAGTTTATAGCTGGAATAACAAATTTTCTTATTCCTTCTTTATGTTTTGTCCTGGCTTTAAGTTTTCAATGTAGGCCCAGCTCTCTCACATATTTGTGTTCATCAGTTATCAAGCACAGCAGAATGTTTTCAGGAGCTGCAAAGTAGGCATTTCTTTGAACGAATGAATCAATTACATTCCGAAGGTGCTCTGAGAGGTAACGGGAATACTTTATAAGTTTCCAGTGCTTTGAGGCATGAAGACATGATGGTTTCAGCTTTATTTTGAGCCAAACAGGTGTGTATACCTTAAGAATGTATTCTGCCATTGTATAAAGATTTTATGGTGGACTTTCTGTACCCACATACAAACAAAGTAGGTGATTTGCCATTGTTAGCCACCTTGAATGTGCAAGTTTACCTGATTTCCTCTTAGATCATAAGAGCACATACCCCTATAGACTGCATGGCACATTTCCAATAAATATTTTTGGTCTGTGCTCAAGTCACCCATAACTTTCAAGGGAGGTAGGCTATTTTCAATTGGTTTGAATTTAATTACTCGGAGTTCTTGTTATCACATTTCTTGCCTATTTTGTCACCAAATTTATTTGGTCCTTTTGTCTTTCCGTCCAGAAAACAAAAGAGGGCAGTTAATTTTCATGAAATATAAAATCATTCTTTGTAGCGGTTTTCCAATTTTTTTTCGAGTAAAGGGATGACACCATTAATAGTGCCAATGTTAGTCACAGTTTCATCAAATCCTACAGTAGTGATGTCTAGGGATCGGTTATTAACATTATAAAATGACCCAATGCTATCCTTAATATCCTTCCCAGTGTTAGAACGTGGTGCCACATGTCCCAAATATTTCGATCCAAGCTCTTCTTCAATAAGTGACATGTTCTTTTACAACGGTTTTCCTGTATAATTTGCTCCCTATCTTTTCCTGTACTACAGTTTTGTCTCATCTTCTGTCAAAATAAAGTCCTTTGTTAGTTGTTGTAGTGTTTTCATTATGGTCTTCTGTGCAGTTTTTTCGATTCTTTGACCTTTTTCTTCTAATCTTCATTATATCAATTATTTCGATTCTTTGACCTTTCTCTTCTAATCTTCATTCTATCAATTACTTTACTTTTGTCCTTTTCACTAATGAGGCCACTATTATAAACATCAGTTTATCTGCTAAGATGTTGAAGCCGAAACATTATTTGCTTCTAATTTCATGTATTCTTCATATTCTTTATCCTTCTCATCTACAACACATTTTCCATCGATTCCATTCTCTTTCAGTATTTTTTTGTTCCTTATAATTTATTTCTCTCTTCAATACTTTGAGTTTTCTTTTTTCTTCCAATGCTACATTTTTAGCTACTGCAACAACTGCACTCATAACCATTTTTCAGGTCATTCTTTGGTCTACTCTGTTTGTTCTAAATTCAGAACCTTGTTTTTTTTCTCACATTTACAAAGTGCAAAATCTAGACATTTGCAGGCAGCAATATCAAAAAGATGTTTACTCTCTTTCTTAAACAAAATCAAATTTGATCCAAAAGCTTTAGTTTCTTTTATGTTTTTTGATCTTGATATATTTTTGTATTAATTATGATATGTTAATAACACTTTTGTCTATACAGCGTATAACCCAAATGGTTAGTAGCATGTGGTGCTAAATTAATAATAAAAAACTATAGTATATACCACAAAAAATAGCTATATGAAAATAAACTCAAACGAGACTGTTTCACATTGGAATTGTAGTACCACATCACAGCATGAAGCTCAGAAACCCACCGAATGGAGTGGAGAATATAGTTACCCCTGCCTGCCAACTAGGCGGTGCTTGTCACAGCTTGTTTAATGTCGCACTATAGGCCTACCTCACCTATGCTACTACTTGTCACTTTCTGTCTGATACTGAGTGAACAAATAAGATCACAGTTAAATGTTTAAGTAAAAATTAATCAAGAACTAAAAATTTCAAAATTGTGTAAAAATCACATAAAGTAAAAATTTCAAACCAGAGGAAACAAGGCAGGATGTAAATAACTCAAAACTAGCGCACTTTTCAATTTTGAAGGATAGAAATAAACATTTAATTCTTTTATGGAAACATTGTTCACATTCATTGGCATATATTTCAATATTTATATTAAACCTGCATTGTATTTGATTTTTATCCCTAGTCCATAGCCAACATTTTAGCTTTTGTTTTTATATATTAGTTTTCTCTTTGGACTTGGAAGTAAAGAATAAAACATTTTAAAATTTGATCTGGAAGATTTTCAGTAGGAGACTGGGTCTTCTTCCTCGGTGTTGGTCTAACATAGAGCCAAATCTGTGGCGCTCCTAATTCGAATAATTTTAAAGTGAATTAACGGTTGTAGATTAAAGTACAAGTAGCAAAAATGGAAATCTAAGTGTGGGTGCAAAAACGAGACTGTTTATTTTTGTTTAAATTGTGGAAGAATTTGCATTACTAAAGTGAAACAAATTTTTGAAGTTGGTGTTTCAATATGGACTAATTCATGGGTGAGGTCAAGCCAACTCTTCAACTTTAATTTTTTTTTTCTTTTCTATAAAAACCATAATTCGTGTAAGAACTTTCAGAAAAACTATCTAATTATTAATTGTATGATTTTTTCTCTCTTTCTTTTGTTTCAACAATACTATTTTATACTTTGTTAAATTAGAATTATAACTATCCGAAATTCCATAGGTAGGATTGGGATGTTGTAAAAAGGGAAACAATAATAAATCCACAAAAGTTTCAACAATTGTCTATTTTTATACATTTTTTTATTGTAATCTAAATTACTACATTTTGTTCCAACAATCCATTTTTTTGTTTAGTGTGTTCATGTTTTAGTTTTAAGTTTCCCCGGTGGTCTCGAGTATTGAGAGTCGTGCCACTGTCTGAATTAGCCGAGGTAAATGTTTTTATTTTTTTATTATTATTACTATTTTTCTCCTAGATCCTAAAGGTGGCGCCCAACAAAAGCACAATTTTTATACATCTTGATGTTAGCTCCGGTTGTTATGTAAAACATATTTAGAAGACAATGAAAGTATACTAGAACTAGTGATATAGATATAGGAAGAACGTTTTATATTTTGTTATTTAATAATTTACAATATAGGCTTCACATCCAAACGTCCTTACATGCGACAGCTAAAACTTATTGCCGGTCCACAGTTCCAGGGGTATGAGTTATGAGCCTGCTTTGTAGGCGTATGGTTTAATATGTATACAGCACAATTTACAGCTTCCGCCCAAAACTCTTGGGAAAGGTCACTGCTGCAAAGCACCGCCCGAGCACTCTTTACAACTGTACGCATATATTTCTCTGAGTGAGAGTTTTGTTTGGGTGTTTATGACACCATTCTCTCAGCAACGATCCCTTTTGAGGTAAGAAAATCATGAAATTTCACATTGACGTACTCTGTATGGAGTATTTGCACACTTCGCTTGTACTTTTGTTTCTACAAGCTTACAAAAATCTTTAAAACATTGTAGTGTATCACTTTTATGTCTAATGAAAGATACTACTCTATAGCCAGAGTAGTCATCTTTTAAAGTCACAAAGTACTTAGCTCTTCCTACAGACTCGACTGGCATGACACAAAGATCACTGTATATTAACTCACCAACCTTCATCTTCAGGTTGGTTGGGTTGTTGAACGAGAGCCTGTGATTCTTTCCATATGCACAGCAAGGGCAAAAGAAATTGTCTGCATCACTCAGATATACACCCTTAGCTAAGCCTTTTGAAACTAACTCCTTCAAAGCTCTAACTTTGATGTGGCCGAGGCGTTCTTGCCATAGTCTCAAACTAGTCTGAGTGACAGAATTGGCTTCATTTGAGGTTAGGGTCTGAAAAAACATTTTATACGGGTTATTTGGCTGGCGTTCACCACACGCAACCAAATTTTATTTTTCAAAATCTTCAACAAAATGTTTTGATTTAGCAATTTTCATTCCAAGGTTGGTTGATTTTTCCTTCAGACATAAGGTTATTTTTCAGGTCCAGAACAAAACTTGTCACAGTAGTTTCTGTGCCATGTCATATGGCTGGAAGCCCTTCTATTCATGGTCCAAGTATTCTCGTCTGAAAAAGAAATATATGCATTTGCTTCTTCAGCATTAAAGGCCGAAAAATTTGACTGGTTAGCTTTGCCTTTATCAGAAACTGGGAGATTTTTTTCCCCACTTCGGCAGTCACGGGCAAGGTGGCCTTTACTTTGACAGTTGTAGCAGGTAAGTTTTCTTATGGTTTGGTTACTTTGTTTTCCTGCTTCATAAAATTGTGGTTTATGTCCACGAGATCTAGTTACTCGGTTAGCTATAGAAGCTAAAGAAGTTTCTTGCTCTTCCCCCTTAGGCTCACCTCTTCATCAAACAGACGTGACATCAAATTGGCGATGGTTTGTTTGTTCTCACTCATGGAGAGCCAGTCTTGTCTGAAACTTTTATATTTCAGAGGTAGACTACTCAAGATCTTGGTCATAATAGCTAGATTACCGATTGAATTTCTGACCTTTTTTATTTGTTCTTAAAGAGCTACCACTTTGCGATGTGTTGAGCCACTGAGTCGGCCGAGCTCCACTAATAATGATAGAAACGCTCATGTACTATCATTTTATTCGTTTTTGATCTGGGCTCGTAAATAGAATCTAGTGTGCTTAGAATTTCATAGGACGATTTACAATTTTCAATCAAAGCAATCTGAATGAGCTCTATAGCTGAGGTAAGGGTAAACATAACTACGGTGTCCCTTTGCTGTCATAGGTTGATTTACTTATTTGCATATTCAATAGGCATAGCTTCCTCACCTTTTGCAATTTAAAAAATACCTATGGTGCATGGAGCGTATGTCAACTGGAACTTCCACTGCTGGTAGTTACAACCATTAAACTTATTAACACTTGATATGTCAAATCTTTTTCGACATTGTGACTAAAGTTCAAGGTTAAGATCAAGGTTTATTCTTACAGAGACAGACTCTATTAATTAAATAAACTTACTTGGGTACTATTACTTGAAACTTCACTTTTTCGTTTAACTGATAAACATGAACGTTCCCATGTGAATGTTCACTCAAATATTGTGACACTAAACTTAATGTGCTCATGAAAAACAACTTTCTTGCGACGTTAACAGCCCTGGAAGTATAGATAGCTCAAACAACAAAATACTGTAAAACTAATTCGTTTTATCTTTAGGTAACCAACAACGCATTGGGAACTAATCCTGGGCCCATAATCTTTAAAAGTGTTTAAGTAGAATTATTGTTTGAGATAATTCTTCAATATTATTTTTACAACAATCAACAAAACAGAGATTATTTGCAAAACAGGACCCACTTGATTTACAATAGTTGACAAGATTACCACCAGAGTTCAACAATGTACAGCCTGGGTATTTAGGCATGAATTACTATACCCTGACACTTACTACCCGTTCAAGTTATACGCATAAATACTTGTTAAGATACTGGGTTAGGAATTGGGAAGGTTGAATTCAAAGGAAGTGAACCAACATTTGTGTGTAGGGAAGGACAGAAGGAGAATGTTATTTAGGGAAAAGCACCCCCAGTTCACATGACCGAGATTCAGACCTCGATTTCCCTGTCCTCAGCAGTATAGTTCAACATGAAACCACCACATTAGTTAACTACGCCACTGACGCGGGTGACCAAGATAATAGAATCGGAATTGTAAAGTGGTCTGGGTTTTAGGACCTTAGCTCTCAACCTTCTTGTTTTATATATATATATAGGTTGACATTGTTTATTTTGTGAGCCACGATGTATTTTCCACCAGGATCAATCATAATTCATTATGTAGGCCTATCATGTTAGGCGATATAGGCCTACCATGATAGACAATAATTATATCGCCACATCCAAAATTGTAATATAGGTATAGCAGTGTGATATTAAACCGGTTTTGCACAATATACCACCCAGGCCTAGTTTCAAGAGGGAAAGTGGAAAAGAAATTAAGTTCTATGTGCAATAAGCACTTAAGTCAGTTTAATCTCTTTGGAGTAGTTTTTAAACCTAATATCATATAGCGAACCTTTGTTATTCATTTCTCTTTACCTTCCAGAAGAATATCTGTGGAGATTTAAGGCCCTTGGCCCTAGAACAAATGAAATTTTTATGTTAATACTTTAAACACCCCTTCTAATATAATGTATCAATATTTGTTAATTGTTATATTTTCTTATTTTTTGTTATGAAGCTAGCAGTTTTTTTATTGAAAAATGTCAATTTTATCAATATTTGATCACTGTTAAAATTATAGATGTGTGTATGTAAAAAGTAAAACTTAATCAACATGCTTCTATTCTTGAACAAACTGTTTCCGAAAAGAAAATTGCAAAACAATAAAAATTCTTGAAGATAAACGTTTGTTCCTGTGACTCTGCATTTCCACGCCAAATGAAAAGGGCCAAATGCCTTAAAACTCATCTATATATTCCTTAAGTTCTTAATGATCCTTAGAATTGGAAATCATGTATAGGTCTACATAATTTGTATCCTTAATCCCATTATTTCTGAATAGGATACTTGGAATTTCTCGGAAAACTTTTTTCAAGATGTTACACTAAACCAACGTTTTTAAATTCCCAGGAAAATATTTATGAAATAGTAAGCCTATATAAAGCTATCAATTAATTTTGTATTTGTTTTTATAGTAACAGATCCCTTCGCTTACATTGGAGCTTTCATTTCAATGCACATAAACTCGTATTTACTTTGCAATGATTGGTAGTCCTTAGCCGTTTGTATTGATTAGTCCTTAGACGGTTAAAGTTGATCCAAACTATACGGAGTGGTAGGACTAAGGACTTGATGATCATTAGGAGCAATCTCTCTGTGTAGAGTCAATCTCCTAAGGATCACTAGGCCTACATACCTTGCAAATATGTGGTCTGTTGACAGGGCTTTATTCTAAAAGTCTAACCTGGCACTCCGCCCAATGTAAAGATTAGCGTTACTATGCCATTTTTCGCCCTTGGTTTCAATGGTTAATGCTTTGGACACTTTTTAATCAAATGATTAAAACATGGGACCATATAATTGTAAATTAGTTTAATTCTAACATACTCTGGAAATAAGAGTTATATTTTTTAAACATACCTTAAGATTAGAATCTTTTCCAACTTTGACTTCTACATCACTTCCAAGTCCCGTTTTTAAAAAATCACGCATTTTCGTGGCAAGACTTTTATCTTGTTCTTCTTCCATTATTAAGCAGAGAACTAATTTTAGAGAGAACTTAAAAACTTTAAACACATATATTGTAGATAACCATTAAGTTCAAATGCTTAAATTATTTTCATTACAAGACTTTTAAATGTCGGAAACCTTTTGTATTAGACGTGTTTATAGTTTGTAATGGAAGTTTTAAAAGGCGCCAAACTCATAGATAAACTGTTGAATTCGTTGAAATATAATAATGTTAAATTGATCTTTGGAATGTTACGATGGTAGGTTTGGGGGGTAGAGGGGCCAAATCAGGATTGCCATCTCACTTGTCTCTGACGATATTACGTTGTAACCCAGTGTTGCCAACTGACAATTGTACGATCTGGATACTACTTTTGATATAATTTCACCACTGTCCAGTACAATCCAATTTTAGGATATTTTCGAAAAGTAATATCCTGTGACCCAGCTATAAAGTAACAAATTTTACATCAATTCTTATTTTTTATGAAAATCGGTGGCTCATAGATAAAGAAGATAGAGAAAGGTACAGGCAAAATGATAAAATCACCCTTCTAAGTTCTGACATATATAAAGCATAAAGATTTAAAATAATTATTTAATAATTATTTCATGTTAAAATGTTCATAATATCTTATTAATATGTTAAAATTTAAACCTATGTAATACTACAAATTCTGTAAAATCATAATCCTAGAAGTGAGCTATTGCTCTTTGGATAATGTAAGTAATTTATTGAATTAATAAAAAAAAAATTGCAATTTCAAAAAGATTTACATTGCAATACTTCCTTTTGATATGTGAAATTTAAAAAACCCTTTTATTTAACCCAAGATAAGTTTTTCGGATGTCACACAAGGTTGATAGTTGATACGCTGATCCGCTATTGTGTTAGCACTCTTCATTCAATAACCGGCACTGGACCTTCTAAAATATGTCAATATAGTTTAATTTAAGAGATTTTTTTAAATAATTATATTTGTTTTAACTTTTCACCAAAACATTATTATTCAATTAAAGACTACATTAATAAATGTTATGTATCTTATTTATTTTGTTGATTGTTTTGACTCCAATGGTTAGTATTTTTAAAATGGAACCTATACACTTAATATAGAGTAGAGGTTAAACAAGTATTCATTTTTAACAATAAGATTGTTTTTAAATTTGATGAAAACTCCAATACTTGTAATGTATTTTATTTGAAAATTGTGTGTTATTAAATTTATCATCATGCATGAAACGGAATAAACAATGGTTTGAAAATAAAAGCTTCAATTATTTTAGGTAAGTTTAAATAAGTACCTACTGATTGTCAGTGTTAATGGCTGAGGGTTATGTTGACACAAAATATTTCATAGTTTAAAATTTAAAAAATATAATGTACGAAATGAGTTGGTAAAAAAATGAACAAGTTTCTTACTTAAATAATGTTAGTATAAATTTTGATAATTCTAGCAACATTTTGGGATTGCTTTACATTGATCAATGTTTTCACTATAAAGTCACTCATGGAGGTGGTTTCAAAGCACTTTATAGTCCCTCTAACAAATTTAATTATGGATTTAAAATGTAATTTTTGTTGGTGGAGGGGGTGTAGGGACTAAAGAAGCTGGGGATTAGGCCGGATCTCAATTAACTTAACGTAAATGTTCTAGTAGTGTTTTTAAATGGAAATAATCACGATGCAGCTACCTTAACGTTCATTTACAGTTCACTTAACTTAATAGGGTCTAGATTTCTTGGGAGGTCTTGAACGTTAAGTGAATGTTACATGAAGGGTATCATATCACTTGATATAGCCAGCCAATCATTATGCGAGAGATGTCTACAGGACTATTTAGTAATTCATTTGTTATTTTTATGACCAACTATAATATACAATATTTTTCATAACTCATGGTATTATTAATCTATAGTAGATTAAAAATAAACTAAAATAGAAAAGTTAAATTTACCAAAAAAGTTTAGTGATGAATAGTCATTATATCAATAGAAAACAGTAAACATTCACAGATCATAAACACTTTACAAATACAGTTGTACAAATCACAGATCAAAATATATACTCTTAGAAAGCAGATGTTTGACTTGAGTTGTCACGTTAAGTTATGTGAATCGTGATCACACATCTATGTTCTTAAGTTAATTGAGCCTTTAGTGAACCTATGTAAAGTTAAAGTTAAATTGATCATGATCTCGGCATTTGTGCACTCGGCTACACCTATAAAAAATTGTGATAAAAACCTCAGCTTGTGGTTATTAAAAAAGTGTATATCATAACTGTTGATGTTATAGGCTAATAAATTAGATTCCTTTGGCCCTGTGTACAGAATTTGTGTCCATAAGGTATGTAGTGGTTGATAAGAGATCGACTCTCCACTAACAGATTGTTTTGTCTATATAGGCCTAGTCCTGATCCTTAAATCCTTAATACTTTCTCTCAAAGTTGAATCAACTTTAACTTACTAAGGATAAGTTGATACTTACTGCTAAGGACTACCAATCACACCAAAGTAAATACATGTGTGCACATAAAAATTATAGCACCAATGGCAGTGTAAAGATCAGTTGCTATGGAAAGAAATAGGCTACAAAATGAAATTAGTTTTATGCAAAGAGCTATTTGAGAAGTATTTTTCTGAAAATTTAAAAACCCTGAAAAGTGTGGAATCTTGGAAACTGTTTTCTGAGAAATATAAATTCTCAGGAGGGGTGTCACTTTGATAGGTTAAACTTCCAATTAGTATGAATAATAAATAACCTCTGTTTCATAGCTCATATCTGCTTGCAAATTGCTCTAGACAATTTTATTTAAAGAGTTTAATTGGGCCCGATGTACAATATAATGTTCAACCGTTTACCGAAGGAATTTTTTTTGCACCGCCTCTTACTGCCTGTTTGGGCTATACGCCCTAAGGTATTTTGTGGTCAAAAAAGGTCACCAAAAAGTCACAAATTTTTGTTCCTCTAACTGAGTAGACACCATGAGTTAACAAAACTAATTGAACCCAATACCATTGGTGGAGGTTCCAACTGGGGGAAGTTGGTCCCAAACCCCCCTTTAAGGCTTGATATCTAAACTTAAGGCTAAACACATATATCTCACCCTCTTATAATTACTCTTAACAGTTCTATATACAACATTTATACATATTCTTACAAACTAGATTGTTTTTTTGTCCTTTTTTCGTGAAGTTTTTAGTTTAGTAGATCCCTTTGCCCTGTCGCGATCTCATGTGAACGTTAAAAACTATCGGGCTGTTCTACCGACTTTGCACTGTGGGTTCTAGGGGGGGATGGCGGATCGTTTCTACTGGCTGAGCGGGGGTTGTCTGAAGGGAACGGGGAAGGGGTGACCTAGTATGCTCGCTCACCACCAGATGGCTCTGCTTGTCTCTCCAAGGGGGTGCAATTGGTCTTGAGATGGTCACTAGATTTCGCACGACAAGCTAAGGGTGCAGAGTTTTATTCCCGGCATGGCCGAACAATCTATCATTGATGAAATATGAGTTCACCGTTTCTCAGTGAGGAATTAACGACCAGGAACTGGATTTTGTACCTGTCCTAGTCTTTAAGTTAGATTATGTCATTTGAAGCTACAACAGGACTAGCAAGCCATAAGTGTAAAATATATGGTTTGAATAAAAAAAAACGCCCAGGCCACAGGCTGGAAACAGTAATGGATGGATGGAGATAAGAAGCTTAATAACAGGAAAATAACCATTTATTAATATATGATATGTATTGAGAAGTACTATAAATATGCAGAAATGTTTAACATATTAAGCTATTTGGTAATCTCTGTATTTTTGGTGCAAAGTTGTAATTTGTGTGTTGTATAGGGAGTAGGCCTTAGTGAATTTCAGCAGAATGTCTTGGAACCATCAAGAGATTTATTTTTTAAATCCTATAGGCCTATTTATTTATTTTGAAAAGTGTGTAATGTAACCTGAACAGGTAGTAAGAAGCGGCGCAAAAGAATTATTCAAATTATTGTTAACCTGCTTTAAAACAAAATTTATAATAGTTCAATATTACCACTATAAAGTACATTTATGACACCATGGGCAAAAGGCTATCAAAATTCTATATCTTTGCCATTGTACTGCATGTTTAAAAAGTTGCCACCAGAAAGCTTTAGCTGTAATATGCTTTCTGAAAAGTATTATGCACTTAGGCCGGCTGCACACCAAATTCAATATTTTGTCTTGAAATGATTCCTTGTGTGTCAAAACGTTGCATTTTGTATTGGGAAATGTATAACCTTTGGTGAGACATTTTGACTTGCAACTTCAATGTAATTTTTCGATTTCCTACCAGTTTTAAGTGAGATCTCAAAGATTTGGGTACAGTTTTTTTTGTGTCGTTGTGTGTGAAGCTATCAAAGTGTATTGCAAGTGAAGAAGTATATTGTTCTTTTGTGGTAATTTATTAAATTATTTGTTGTACCTCACATGGTCCAACGATCGCACACTTGTTGATCCATGGTAACTACGCACGTGTTGTGTAAACACAACCCTTTTCACGACCCTCGCTCGCACGCGTCCACATCCACCCATCGCCATCTTCTTCTCTCACTACCATACGTTTACCACAACCTCACGCAATAAGTTTTGGTAAGTCTCTAACATATTGGATGAGAGACCAAAGAGAGATTATTTTAAATTATGAAGTGTGTATTTGTATTTTAAATTCATAAGGTGGGATGAAAGGGGACACAAGAAAATGCCACACTTGCACATCTGTTGTTATCTGTTATTGATTGCTTCTATTTCTCTCCTCTCACTCACACACTTGCTACTATCTGCTCCTCCCATCACTTTGTTGGTCTCCCTGGGGGTGTTTTTCAAAACATACTTCATCTCTCATTTTCTTTGGTATTATTTCCTTTTCCTTCCTCATTACATGCCCATATCATCTCAATCTTGCTCCCTCTACTATTTCATGTACTCCCTGTACCCCAAATCTTGCCCAGACAACTTCATTCCTTATCTTATTTTACCTTGCGACAGCTAATATGTTCTTCACAAATTTAATTCTCTTGGTCTCCACTTTACTTGTCTCTCTTACGTCCAATGCAATACAAGGAGCCTATCTAGTGGGTCCTGCTTAACCTCTCCTACTAAATCTTGCTCTCCGTCACATGGTATGTGCTGTGGCCTGAGTAACCTGGTGAAGGTTGGATGCAAATTCCAGGAGAAGCCAGGTTAGTTGCAAATAAGAGACAGGAGGCTGGTAAGAGCCTAAACCAACAAGCTTGGAAAAGGGACTCATCAGTTGGTTCCCAGTACAGTGGGCTAGGATTGTAGGGTTGGTGTGAGTATGAGTTGGATACACGAATACGGCAGTGCCCATAAACTCGGTTATCAGATGTTACCACTATTACAACAGGTTTGCATAGGTGTTTACATCATCCAGGTTTAGGCCATGACAGACCTATTAAGTCTGTGAGTGAAGTAAAACAAAAACCCGAGAAAAAAAGTTAAAGCCAGATTTATTATAAGGAAAAATAAACCTCACAATTTAAATCAAATCCTTTATAGGCCTTGTATTATGGTAATTGCTCAAGGCAATCTGTGAAAAAATGTATTTAAACTTTGTACTAGGGAAATTTTAAATACATAAAAGCATGAATCTGGTCTGTAAATAGCTTGCTCACTTTTTCTCAGCATTGATTTTTTCAAGCAAGTTCTTACATATTACAATTTGAATATTGTATTCTTGGCCTTTTAGCTACATACACATTTTAAACATAAAAAAACAGACTAGACAATTACTACCAAAACTTTCACTTTGAAAGTGTAGAACTTAAAATAGTAGGCCCAAAACACGTGAGCCTGGTAACCATTTATTTTTAATTTTCTTGAACCATGCATTACTTGGGAGCTCTACTGGCTAACTTTTTTTGAAACCGTATGCTCACCATGTCACTTATTTTTTGAGAAATGGTTTTGTGAGGCCCTAAACATTTTGAGCAAAAATGAACAATGTAATCTTTCATCATATTATTTTTTATAACCACATTTTTCTCTGTGTTATTGTACTTTTATTTTTATGGAGGTAGATATCACTAAGTTGAAACATTTTAGGAAACCTATTAAAGCAATTATTAATTCATGTTTATCACAAATTGATTGCTATCTACAAGATCAAATCTGATAGCTGAATCAAGTTAATTTAAATGAAAAATGACAACCTGGACAGGGGACTCGATACCAGGATCTTTGGTTTTATCCGCCAATGATCTACCACTGAGCCATCCTAGTTTGTCTCGTATCCAGGGCCATTCTTCACTAGTTGTTTGTGTATTGAGTCTATATTTGATAGTTTGTGAAAGTATTGGCCACTCACAAACTGATACATGATGGTTACCCACAGGATCTGTCCTGATAGCTGAATTAAATTCAATTGAGTAAAATTTACAACATGGACACTATAATCGAGCCCAATACATTTGCCTTTACGTGCCTAGTTCGATTCCCATGTCCAGGCTCTCATTTTTCACTGGATTGAATATTTGGGCAATATTTCTGTATATATTTGTATGAACATACCATTTTTTGAAACGACATGCTATTAAAGTAATTCACGTGAGACAAAATTAATGACTTTGTTACAATGAAAATGGATTAGTAACTAGTTTACAAGAAATTAAAATAATTGTTTTATTCTATAGTTTTATTTAGATCACTTATTCATAAGTTAAAAAAAATTACACTACTGTATCTTCTTGCATGACACTTTGGGCATGTGTGTCATAGGTTTTCAAGTGCTGTCCTAATGCATCAACTGTTAAAAGTCTAGGTCTATTTTATTTTACATAAATAATTTTTTCTATCATAGTCTGTTATCCTGATAATATGGAATCTTAAAAATGCAATATTAAGAGGACAATAATATTCCAATATGGTCAGAGTTCCTGGCTATGGATCCAGAGGTCCAGGGTTCAATCCTTGGCTCTTCCAGAATTTATCTGTGAAGCAATGGGTCTAAAACTAACTCAATCTCTGCCTCATGAGGATAAATGAGGAGCTACTTGAATAAATAGTTAAAGGTTAAAGTCTTGTAAACTGAGACAAATGGCCAGAGGAATCACTCCGCTGACCACATGACACCCTCTATTCGCAAATGTAATCATTATCATCGCTGACGATGGCGGCCGCTAGATACAAATAAATAATAAATAAACATATAATTTGTTTTGTATGTTATCTTCTTTCTTAAATATGTGTCACTCTTGTGAATATAATAGGTTTGATCTACTTTATTCATTTGTGAGAGAAAAAAATCACTTTTTTAAATGTCTGTATTTGTATAAAAGACAAAGTGAAATTTGAAAATCAAGATTATAGCTATAGGTTTCATGATTCTTATTACTGTCACAAAAGTGTAAATAATCATTACTGCCATAAGGCCAGATATGTATGTTAACAGACAACATGTGAATTACTATTGAAAACCAATACATGCCTAGTTTGGTCTTGCCTATAAAGTTGCTGACTCATGTGATGGTGGCTCATTATACTGTTTGTAACCTATGACTAGTTCCAGCCTAAGGCTACAGCCATATTTGTGACCTGGCCACTGCCAGCCAGCAGGACGCTAGCTTGCAAAGCCTTGTTTTATATGCAGGTGGTCATACAGTAGATAGCGACCTTGTTGTAAATGGGAGTGACTTTAGGTCTCTCAACTAAATAACATTGTTTGGCGTTCCAGCAATCTGGTCATGGCGTTTTGTCGCGGCCATCAGGTTGCAAGTATGGCATTAGCTTAAGCTTTCTTATTTTATATTCCAACTGAGACTTTGAATTTGTGCTTGTTCTTCCACTACTATGTAGCATTTGTTTAAAAACCTCTGTTCCCATTCTATATACACTTGATGAGACCATTTTCTTCCCACTAGATCACACTTTAATACAAAGTTTAAATCATCTCAGCTGACAGTAGAATTCTGGAGCACAATGCAATGTCACATGCTAAGTATTATGGGAGTTGAATTGACATTTTCATTTAAAAAAATTGTTATATAGTCTAAAATTATATTACCACAAATTATATTTGAATTCTTATCTTAAGTATTTGAAAAATTCAGCAGCTATAAATAATACAATATAGTATCGATAATTTGACGTGGTTGGGACCAAGACTTCCTCAGATTATCGAAAACTCAATTCAAACAAAATAGCATGGAAAAAAATTAGTAAAAAGTAATAGAAAAAAGTCAAAACACAATAAACAAAAGAGACAAGAGTTTAGTAAAAACTATCGACTATACATGATACAGTTACTGTACAGTAGGAACAAACTTGGTTAGTAAAAAATTTCCTAGACTAGTCTCACAAAATATAAATTGTGTTACCACCTCAAATAATATGAAACTTCAAAGAATCGGGTTTATACCAGACTGTAGTTAAATTCCATTGCTTTTAAAGGTACCATAATTCAAACAATATAAACAAAAAAATGCATCTAAGACCAATACAATCCCAGCTTTAACAAATAGATTTTATTTCAAACACTATATTTAAAATTTAAAATTTGTATTTCAAAAACTACACGCATAGATTAAAAGCTACTTTAAAAATGGTTTAAAGTGAAGTTTCTCACCCTTATAACTTGTATGAAAATTTTATAAAAATTAAAGAAATATGCACCACTGCAACGTTTCTTGAAGATCAAATAAATGAAAAACTAAAATAAAAAGTGCACAAAATTGAATATGGTATTTCTTTAACTCTTTCCCGGCCCAAGCGCTTGAAAGCGCTCGCCGTTAATTTGTCATTCCCGAACTAAACGCTCAAAAGCGCTAATCGTATTTTGACACACTCTAAACATCTGTTTGGCTATTTGCTAATTATTTTATATTTAGTTATTATTTTTGACTATAGAGGTCTATCTCGTAATAAATTTATTATTTTCTTAGCTTTGTTAGTTTTTCTTTAGAATGGCCTGCTTACAAGATGATATGATTGTTTTGGAGCTCAATAAAGATGTATCTGGCAGTGAATCTGATAGTTCTGACGATAACGTTATTGATATTGAGTGTAATAATGATAATGAAGATCCTGAATTATTTGATATAAGTGATGGTGATCTGGAAAACAATTTAAATGGGGGTAGTGATTGTGCTGCTGCTGTAAGGCATTTTCAACCACCTTTGTTTACATTTACTGACAGGCTACAATTTGATGTTCCAAATACTGGTCCAGTGCATGACTTATCTTTAGGTTCCAATGAACTATGTTATATTAAACTAGTGTTAGGTAATAATATTTTTCAGCACTTTGCCAAAAATACAAATAAATATTCCAAGTTTAGGCAACAAAAAATAGGTAAAGTGGATCAAGAGTGGTATGAAACTACTGAGGAAGAAATGAGGGCTACATAGAAGTATTGGTTTTTATTGGTGTATTTGGTTTGCCCGAAACATCTGATTACTGGCACAGCTCAGACATTTAATTCCCTGTAATTCGTAATTGTATGACCTTCCCCTCTGCAGAATTGATTGTTTTGTTGAATACCACCAGGAAAGGGGAGTTGGAGTTGAAAACTAATTGTAAATATTAATTAAACAA
Source organism: Timema shepardi (assembly GCA_902151425.1). NCBI lineage: Eukaryota > Metazoa > Arthropoda > Insecta > Phasmatodea > Timematidae > Timema > Timema shepardi. The sequence continues at coordinate 12,810 of CABFVX010000694.1, read as the reverse complement.
TTTGTTTGGACTATAATATGTAGTTCCTAGTCATGTAATGTCAATGTGATCCCTAATATAATAAGTTGTTTCTAAAAATGTCAATGTAATATGTTAATTACATCCCCAGTTATTGCTTATAGCATGGACTCATGTGCAAATGTCCATGTTATTAAAAATAAAGGGGATAGTGGTTGGGAATTGGGCTCTTATTATAGGGCCGGGAAAGGGTTAAACAACCTGTAAAAAATGTTTCACATGTAAAAGTTAGTAAACTTCTTTATTCAAATGAACTTGAAAAATGTAATTCATTTATTTCAAACAAGTAGGTCTAGTGTAAGATGTAACAATCCTAATTTTTCTATTCCATATTTTTTTCCAAATTTCAATATTTATTATTATTTTCAATCTATCTACTCAGCCATTTTGTTTTATTTAATTTAAATATTTTTTTTATATAGTTATATTTTGTAACCACACCACACTAGTGCTGTGTTTATTTCATGGTACTATCTTTTTCTGTAATCAGGTTTTACAATTTTCCATAATGATGTCATCCTCCTTTGTTCTGGATGGGTAAGATGGTGTGACTCTGTGTTTGGAACTTAACTTATGAGGACATGGTTTGGCAAAATCTCAAAATGTCTTAAGTATTCCTTGTATAAAAATTGCCTAGTATTTTACTTAAATAATAATTAAATATTTTCAAAATTAAATCTAAATTTAAAAAATTCTGAATTGAAAGGTGTTTTAGTGAAATATTCATTTATATCCAACTACCTAGAGAACATGTCACAGAAGAGTATGGCGTCATGGAATATTCCCATGGTTAATCATTTTTAATAGATTCAACAATTGGAGTATATCGCCGGGTAAGATAGGATGAGGTTGCAATAAAAGGTACACATCATGGTGCACGTACCACGATAGTAGTAGCTCATTGCAGGGCACAATTTGAGTAGGGTTATGATAAAGGGACAACAGTTAATTTTTTTCAATTTGGTTTCTTATCAATAAAAACTTTATTGTTTGATGTGTTATCTCACTTTACAAATAAATATTGCATACTAGTATTGGTGACCTGATTAACTATTCAAATTAATGTATGATTGCTATAACATTGATGACTGGCATGCTGTTAATCAAATTTGTCTCAAACTTTCCCAACCCAAATCTTCAAGCGAATGCAAAAGTATTTTCTATTAAATAGAATTCAATTTGAAGATTTTTTTGCATGGTGATTTTAAAAACAACATTAGTGTTTATTAATAAAAAACACTGAAATGTACATAAATATTTATTCCTATGAATAAACTATTTCTTAAAATCGCTTTAACTTTTGATAGTTTGAATTACTGTATGTAAATTTGACCGGAACAATCACCCCATTTTTATATTTAAATTTTACCTTTAATTTTTTTACTTACAATTGCATGGACAGGAAGTGAAAACCTATTTAAGAAAACCCATGCAGTACACCTGGCTGGGATTCCAACTCTGACCTTGTCATTGGCTAGCCAAACCAAATGAGGTTAATACTCTAGTCTGCATGCCCACCGATGCTGTTTTTATCTCTAGTTAATTATTGATGTAGAGCTTAATTATAATTCACAATGATGGCTGATACTTATCTTGTTAAGTTAACAATTTTCAAAATGTGGCACACTATTAATTCAGGAACTGACGAAACTAACTATCAACCTCACTTTATTTTTCCAGGAACCTTCCAACAGTTAATGTTGAGCAATTATGAGTGCCAACTCCAACAAGAGTGTGAAGAGAGACCTAAGTGCTGACATAGACTCCAAACACCTCACCAATGGTATTTCTGAAGTTGATGTCTTAACAGATGAAGGAAGAAAAATGAGTCTCAGAAAAAAATTGAAAGTGGAACATAGTGAGCTGGAGGGAAAGAATAATGAGACTCAAGTAGAAGTCGACAAATCTGTGATTGGAGACTGCAACACAGATGCTGGTTGCATACTTATCCCTAGTGTAGCCAAGGGGGAACCATCTGTGCCTTCAGAACAATCTGTCACTGCAACAGAAATGTCGAACGAGTCTCAAGTGAAAGTCGAGTTTGAGGTTGAAGACTTAACCGGTTTGGAAGGAGCTGCTTTTCAAAGCCGTCTTCCATATAATTCAATGACTGATCATGAAATAGAGTGTTTTCCTGATGTAGATAAATCTTCTCAAAGATTACTTCGTAATTTTTTATACATCAGAAATAGACTATTGCAAGTATGGTTGGAAAATCCCAAACAACAATTGGTTGTAGAAAAAGGTTTGAGACACATAGAATCTCCTTATAATAATGACAAGCAGCTTGTCACAAGAATTCATGCCTTTCTAGACAGGCATGGCTTTATTAATTTTGGTGTATTTAAGAGGGTGAAAAGTCTTCCCACTAAGAAACATGGTAAGGTAATAGTAGTAGGAGCAGGAATAGCTGGTTTGGCAGCAGCACGTCAACTGCAGCAATTTGGGATGGATGTGGTGGTGCTGGAAGCAAGAGATCGGGTAGGTGGTCGCATTGCTACATTCCGCAAATCTACCTTTATCGCTGATCTTGGTGGAATGGTAGTTACTGGCTTAGGAGGAAATCCTGTTGCAGTTCTTTCCAAGCAAATAAACATGGAACTGCACAAAATCAATCAAAAATGCCCTTTGTACGACTCCAATGGATCCGCGGTGCCAAAAGAAAAGGATGAAATGGTTGAGAAAGAGTTTAATCGTCTTCTAGAAGCCACAAATTATATTTCTCATGAGTTAGACTTTAACTCAGTTGGGGGCAAACCTGTATCCCTCGGACAAGCCCTTGAATGGATTATACAGTTACAGGAAAATAATGTGAAGAGGAAACAGATTCAGCATTTGAAATCTGTTATAGGTTTACAAGAAAAATTGAAAGCAAATCAGATTCAAATGGTATCGTTGAAAGAAAAGATTATTGACTTACAAAAGCACCATAAAGATCAAAACGACACCAAAGGAAATAAAGACATTACCCAAGAGTTTGCTGTCCGTTCGATTCTCAGAGATTTGAATAAGGCATGTCAAGAATGGGATCAACTCGTGGAACAACAAAGCGAAATTGAGTCTAAGTTACAATCTCTAGAATCTTTACCTCCTAGTGACGTCTACCTGTCTTCAAGAGATAGGCAAATCTTGGATTGGCACTTTGCTAATTTAGAATATGCCAATGCAACACCTCTGACTAACCTCTCTCTTCAAAATTGGGATCAAGATGATGATTTTGAGTTTACAGGAAGTCACTTAGTCGTGAGAAATGGGTACTCCTGTGTACCGGTGGCTATGTCTGAAGGATTGGACATCAAGTTGAACACAGCAGTAAGACAGTTACGCTACAATAAGAATGGTGTTGAGGTTTGTACTACCAATGCTCGTACAAACAATAATCCTATTACTTACAAGGGGGATGCTATTCTAGTGACTCTGCCTCTTGGCGTGTTGAAGCAAGCCATTGATTCAAGTAATCAAAATGTAATCAACACGATACAATTTGTCCCAGCCTTGCCCGAGTGGAAAGTGTCTGCTATTCAGAGACTAGGTTTTGGAAATCTCAACAAAGTCGTGTTGTGCTTTGACCGAGTGTTTTGGGAATCTCAAAACCATCTGTTTGGTCATGTTGGCAGTACTACAGCAAGCCGTGGAGAATTGTTTTTGTTCTGGAATCTTTATAGGTAAGGCCTTAAGATACACAACCATTTATTAATGAGTTGGATTAAATTCAGTGCCTTTTTATTATTATTATTATTATTATTATTATTATTTAGCACCATCTTACTTTCTGTTCAAGTTATAAGCATGCATATTTATTAAAAGTGTTTTAATAATTATTATTTAGCCATTTTGGTGACGGCATGCTCTAAGGCAGTGTGGTCCAACGTTTTCCATCCCAAGGGCCAAATCTGATTATCAGTTTGCACCGTGGGTTGAATATATATTTATTAAGACAAATACTAAAATAACATATAAACAACACTTAATAAACAATTACTTCCATTACTTATATACACATATTATTTTTTCTTGGTATAATCTTTGAAATTTTACCAAAAAATAAATAAAAAAAAGTTTAGAATTAATCCTCCAAAAGTTCATTATGAAATATGCACACATGTACAAACACACACACACTTTCAACAACTTTGCACTATGTATATGTATTTATAGATATTTTTATTAATCAAATAAATGCATAGTAAAATGCAATCATAACCTTTTCAAATAAATATTTTTCTGAATTCTTTTCACATCTTGACAGAGGGGTATCCTTTATTTTCCTCCAGGATACTTTAAGGGCCACATTTTCAGTGAGTGTGGGCTGCATTTGGCCTGTGGCCCACCTGTTGGACCACACTAGTCCTAGGTGTCACTCTCGCAATATACTAGACTACGGATGATAGGGAAATTGTAGTTAAATCTCGGTTTGGTTTACTGAGAGGGTTTTTTTCTTTTAAATGATTTCTCACGCCATGCAATTGTGGGTACACGTCCTCTAAATTGGACTGTCTTCATTCCTAACCTATTAGTGTAATTGGTACATAAGTGTATAACCTAAACAATAATAAGATGTGGTGTTAAAAAAATCATTTTGTTTATTTCAATAACATCTTTTAACTAGATTACCTTGATAATTTGGAGAGCTTAAACTTTATATAATGTTTCATTTTCAAAAAATTAAAGATAAAAACAAACCCAACTAGAACATAGGTACTAATTTAACAAATTCTAACTCATTGATGATGCCTCTTAACAAGAGAAAGTATTGTGATCATAAAAAAATTGTTCTGTTAACTATGATAAATCTTTACGTTTTGTGTGAACCTGAACCCAAAAAAGTGGATTTTACAAATCTGATCATTTCCATGTCTCTTTCCTTGACCACAGATCCAAAACAAATGGATTTTTCTCATACTTGATATTTAGATTTTATAGGGTTATGCTTCAAGACATTTTTCTTTGTTTTGATTTGAACCTAGCCCTAGAATTAACTTATTACTTACGAGTGGTTTTTTTTCCACAAATTTCCCCAAAATAGTTCTAACAATTTTATTTAAAATGCATATTTCAGATTGGTTTGACATGACTAATAGCACTATCATATTGGTTTTTGGGAAAATATTATTTTTTGAAGGTTAGTTTATTGATGACTGATTTTTGTAAAATTTGAAGTTTTTCTGACAATTTTGTTCATACTATTGGTATCAGGGGACTATTTTATATGGTCACTAATAATCCTTATCTATTGAAAATAAATTAATTCATGACATACTATGGAAAATTTGAAATTTTTCAAGAAAGACCTTAAATATTGAGTTCAAAATGGGCATTTGGCATAAAGAATATCTGGGAATAGCTTTTCATAATAAATGAGCATACTGCTTTATTTTTACAAATTAAAAATATTTCAAGGCTAGCCTAGTCTACAATAACTTATTTTTGAAAATTTGAAATTTGTTTAAAATATTTGAACAATTTAGTTTACAATGAATAATTTTATAAAAAGTGTTTATTGGAATTAACAAGATAATGTGTTTGTTCTCATGAGGAAAACTTAATCAAGGGCTGTTTACTGAAAACCTGTTTTTTAAAGTTTTCTGCAAAGCTAAATACTCAAAATGAAAAAAATTGTGTGAATGTTTCTTACCATGATTATTTTAAGTTCTTTGGTCAAATAAATATGGTGCAACAATGACAACCCATCAAAGATCTTTTATAAATAATATTTTACACATCTTTTATCAAAGCTATACCTTATAAAACATGCTTTAGGGTTTTATCAAATAAAAAGGCGAAATCTGATAGCCTATACATGTAAAGTAGTTAAAAGTAATTGTTCAATATGAAGACAGAAACCCCTTACTTAGGCTGTAACATAGTTTTGTATTTATTCTTTTAATTGTAAGAGCAGTTATAGTGACAAAAGTTTCATGGTCCGTCCGTAAATATTTTTTCTATGATTGGCATCCATTTATTCAATCTCAGATATTGTATAAACTTGATTTATTTGATAAAATAATTATGACATTTTAATAACACCCTAATTTTTGGGTGATTTCCTTAGCATTCAATTATTTGTTAAGTAAACTAAATCATAGAATGAAGCATATTCACAAAGTAAGGCCACCAAATAAAATAACATAATTTCACTTCCTAATCTTAAATCACAAAATTAATCATATCCTAATACTCAATCCTAATGCTCATCACCAAACCAGATAGCGAGACATAGTGAAGAAGAAATAAACAAATTCTTTAAAATGTCCTCTATTTTTTAAATTTTCTCATCTTACACAATTATCATTGTATCTCACAATGTTTTGGTAGAATTAAATAACCTGATTATGAATATGCAAAACACGGTAGATAATTATTTTATCAAGTGTGTGTGACTTACGTATGAACTCTGACTAGGCTATGTATACACACCAAATGTGTTACAGCAAAGCTTCCATACCTAACAAAATTAATTAGTTTATCTTACTCTTAAAAATTAACATAATGATATTCTATGTTCTGATGTTTTTTTTATAGTTTTATATTTTCGATTTCTGGGGTTTTTTTTTTTTTGTTTGTTTTTTCCACACAACCCTAGACAAGAAAAATGCTTTTATTCTATCTGTATTTACCTTACCAAACCCTTCCTTCACCTCTGACAAGACTTCTTGTAAATGTGGGGAATGCCAGGTCTCCACCGTGGTTCGGATCCCACGTTAAACTGTAGGTCCTCCATTTCATCTCACAATCACCCTACCATTACACATTAGCGTAAGTGCGTATAACCCGAACGGGTAGTAAGACGCGGTAATAATAATAATAATAATAATAATGTATTTACCTGAAGAAGTCGGGGGATTTTAAAACTTAAAAAGTGTGTCAGCCCTAATTATTTTAACTCAAGTTATCTCTTTTAAGGAAAACCTCTTTTTGCTTTACGAGGCAATTGCATTATATTTGGAAGAAGCTACAGGAAAGGTGAATAGAAACATATTAAAGCACGTTTAACTCAAGTTAGAAACTGCTAAACCTAAATATACAAAGTGCACGATGTAAATCTTCACTAAGCCATACAAAGGTTATGAGGGGTTGAAATGTTTGGATTCATTTTAGTTATAAATTACAGTTCAATCAGCAAACATCCATATCAGTATCAAGCTTGGAATTTATAGGATTGCCGGTGACTAGGATGCTGAGGCTTGGATCTTGTATGAGTGCACTGAGGATGGGTTTACTCACAGGACTTATCACTGTGGTTTTCTCATTTTCTCTTCATATTAATATAGGTGTATTTCCTCTTTAAGTTACCCTCTCATTCCCTATCTCATAGATTAAGCATTGAATAACCTTACTGTGGGATACACTAATTAAATAAATGATAACGCCTCTGATAAGTTGAAATTATGTATCTGTAAAAATATGCCCCAACGGGGATTTAACACCAATACCATGAGCTTAGTGCACCACTTTATTTTTTATTTTTTTATTTTTTGCAGGGCTCCAGTGCTACTGGCACTTGTAGCTGGAGACGCAGCGGCTATCATGGAGAATGTCAGTGACGATGTTATTGTGGGTCGTTGCATTGCAGTTCTCAAGGGAATATTTGGTGCTAATATGGTACCCAATCCCAGGGAAACAGTGGTGACCCGCTGGTCTGCAGATTCTTGGTCCCGGGGTGCTTATTCTTACATGGCTGTGGGTTCATCTGGAAGTGACTATGACTCGCTAGCAGCCCCTGTTGCACCAACTTCTGGCGATCAGTCAGCTGAATCTTCTGTGACACCCAGAGTATTTTTCGCAGGAGAGCATACAATCAAGAACTACCCTGCAACTGTCCACGGGGCTTTCTTGAGTGGATTAAGGGAGGGTGCTCGAATAGCAAATCAATTTGCCGGATGCCCTTATGCACAGTCTTCTTCCCGAAATTGACATTATCTTTCAGTTATTATTTTCCAGTAATACTTATGTAGGACATGTCTTGTTTCATTGGTTTTAATTGGGTATGACGAGTTTTAATTGCTATAAAACAAGTTTTTAACACACTTTTAAAACAATCATATACACACATAGCTGGAAGATTGAGTATTAAAATATTTGTATTGAAACAATTGTCTAATTTTCCTACATGTTAAGTCCATTTTTTATTTCAGACTTTTTCTCAATTTTATCAAAATATGAGTCAGAAAATTGTTTTGTAAACTGATATTAAATTTAATTTTTAATGAGCCTTTATTTTAGTTACATTTTTAATTGTGATTCTAGAAATAGGAATGATCTATCTCTGTAAATTTTTTGTATCAATTTTAATGGTCTTATATATTTTTTAATTTGTATTATTTATGTTTATTTTTATTTAGTAATTGAAATAAAAACTCTATATTCTTAAAAAAATTTACTATAACATCAAATGCACTTATTGTTCTAATATTCAGCCTGTCTTTACCCAAAATAAAACTAAGCTAAACCAAACTTTATTATTATTATTATTATTAGCACCGCGTCTTACTACCCGTTCGGGTTATACGCACTTACGCTAATGTGTAATGGTAGGGTGATTGTGAGATGAAATGAAGGACCTACAGTTTAACGTGGAATCCGAACCACGGTGGAGGCCTGGCATTCCTCACATTCACAAGATGTCTTGTCAGAGGTGAAGGAAGGGTTTGATAATCAGATAAATCTTTGAACCAAACTTAAGCTTTTAACAAGACATACTCTATGTTAAAAGCTTTAACAGGATGTCCAGTGACCTGGAAAACAGAAAGGTCGAAGAATTTGCTTGATCAGAGAAAAGTCAGGGAATTTGATAATTTTTTGGAATTTTCACACACTCACTAAAAAAATACTCAAATTTAATTTACTAAAGTAACAATAACATACTTCTTCCAGTTAATACACACTTCAAATCCATTTTAACACAATTGTCCCAGTTGATCATGCTGAGTTGAATTCTCAAAGTCAACAAGTAATTATCCTGTCTTTGCACCCCACCCCTCTACTGCGTGCGTTTAGCCAAAGTTAAGTCATGGTGATGAGCATTCGCAATAATTGATTACGTTATGGGAAGAATAAACTGAAAATGAATGTGTGTCACAACAATTTTAAGCTCTACTGCTGTAATGCGATATTTTAACATCAATATTATCTCACTGAAAGCTAATATAGATAGCACTATTTGGCAGACCATCGCTTTAGGCTGATAGCTTTAAACAATACAGTGTGACACAATTTCAGATAAGCTTCAAAAATAGTACTACATTAAATTGCAATCTTAATAAAAAAATATTAATATACTGTCACTGGAAAAGTTTGAAATTTGCTCTGTAAAACCTGGACAAGTCGAGAAATTTTAAAATATACTTTGGCTGGAAATACTGTTTAAGTTAATGATGTGTTAGTGGTGAATGAGTGGTGCTCTACTAAATACAAGATTACACCTACTTGGACCAAAATGGAATGGACCAGTTTCATATGCGAAACTGGTTTATCCCATTCGAGTTTAGGTAGGTGTTGTCTTGTATTTAGTATAGCACCACACTTGAGGCGTACAAAATCTTACCATAATGCTAAAACTGGCCCTTTATCCGACCATCACTAAAACAAGCAAATCTTGTACATTAAACATATAACAAAATAATAATTTGTTCACCCAAAAGTTATTGTAAATATAAACTTTTTGCTATTGATGATCATATATTGTTGATCAAAAATAGCTACCTTAATTAGCTAGATATCACATGTTTAGTTGCAAATATGAATACATTCTTATTTTATCAGTCTTTACCTTTAATTGAGCCAATATAATTACATATCAAAAGAGACTTTAAAGAAGAGTTTTTGTTGGATTAAATCAGAGTTGCTACAAATCAGAAAAATTATAGAAACTTGGAAAAGTCTCTGAAATTCTCACCTACTTTTTGAAATTATTTTCTAAATATACAAAGTGCTAACCCCTATCCCGTGATAAATAATAGGCATATAAGTAACAAGAATAGTGATTATTAACAAAGAAACCTAGTTATGACGGGTACAAAAGTTGAGCTGAGTAGGGTAGAGATATAGTATAAAATGTGATGTTGAAGCCAGTTGCAATACGCGAAGACTAGATCACAATCTCACGGCGAAGCTAAAATTACTGTATTTCCTATAGGGATAACATAAACAGGACTATCGATTTGATCAACGATATGTATAATTTTAATAAATATATAGGTGGTATATAAGAGGCGTGAAGTTACAGATAACAATATTTACTTTTCCAATATTCATGCCGTATTAAGGCGTCTTAGTCAAATTTGGCACAAAAAAGATATACAGCAACAATGTTTGAAGTTAGATGTTTTCGCCGTCTAGTGGCTCCCATGAAACGAATATATATTTTAACTATAACAATGTTTAAAGCCAGTTTCTATATTCTCGCCGTCTAGCGGCCTCCAATCAAATTTAACAAGAAATCTATTTTTAAGCTATAACAAATTTTCGACGTTAGTTTAAGTAATTCTACCATCTAGTGGTGATCGATCAAATTAAACAAGTATTTAGTAAACAATGCTAACTACTGGTGAACAGTACAGACACTGCCTACATTACAGGTACTTCAATAAACATGCGGTGAAACAGGCTACTATAATCACGCTCGGGAGAAACCAAATTCCCCCTAAGGAATTAAATTGAAAGAGGAATAATGGCTTTACTCTAGCCACATCAATTACAATTAAAATAGAGTATTCTCAGCCAAAGTTTTAAATGTTAAAAGTTGGAAAAGATAAATTTAGAAAAGATGTCAGTATTTAGGCTGAAAGGAAACTTAGAATAAATGCGCAAACTGCATTTGCTTGGACAGCGTCACTTACCTCTCTGAAGTCAGTGATACAATAAGTAACTAGCCATACCAACAAACTATAACCATGTAGGCGCCTGAGCCTAATCGCGTGCTCCTAAAGAGAGGATCAAGTAAAGAAGGAAAGGAGCTGACATGAGTCCCAACTGGAATACATATATCATATTCGACGTGGTGTTCTAGACGTACGTAGAAAGATCCGGATGATTGAAGGGTGCAAGGCACAGAGACTCTCCCTTCCACCTCTTCCGCGGGCGTGACCTTTCCCCATTGTAGAAACGTTATCCAAGTGACTCGGTTTAATAGGGTATGAAGTGCATCAAGGTAAGTCGGTGGAGGCCGCGTGCTTAATGATGTGAGTCAAAACGGGCTGAGTGATGTATCCATTAATAACCATGCTAGTTGTAACACCGTTACAAAGGTAGAAAAGCAGTGTAAATTTTAGGTGAATAGCACTGATGTATTGTTGTCATTTGTCTAGTAGTTAAATAGAATACAGAATAAAATGAGAGTTTTAATTCGTTGTCTGGAATATACAATGCTGGGAAAATTGATATTTTGTGGTCTGGAAAGGTTTATCAACCCAATTAGGTAAAAGTTTGTTGACATTTATTTGTGCCAAATATTTGACTCGGCCTTTTCAAAATATTGAATTATAATTTTAAGTAAATTTCTTAATATCTAGTTCAATTTGTGTGCCTCAATATGACCATGGAAGGTCAGACAAATGAAACTGTAAAGAGAGGAGAGTCCCATCACTATTGGTTTTCCATCTCTTCAAGGGGAAACTTGTTTTTCTAAATTCAAGACAGCTATTATATTTTACATCTCTTGTGCTGAACATTTAAATTAAATAACAGCTAAAGATAAATATACTATATATGTACACTACGTCGAAATTGTAAAGTAGCAACTTATTGGCTTAGCCCGCGTGGTATGTTATACCTCCACACATGACTGCAGAATAGTTTGCCTAGCTACGTCCAAGGCCGGATTTAGAGAAAGCCTTAAGTCCTTAAATTATTTCTTGCATGTAGGGAAGGAGTGATGGGGGAGGGGTTATGTCTTTTTGCGATGTCCAAATAGTATGATCAACTAAATTAATTTTACTTTTTTGTTCCCTTCATAATAAAATCAATTATTCATTACATACTTAGCTAAGTAATTATGTTTGGTTTCATTTATAAATAGGCTTTTTTTTTGCTGTTAAAGATATAACCACGCCACACACGATTTTAGCAGCAGTTCTACCCACATTTATTGGTTTTACATGGTAACATAAAGCAGGCCTCCCTCTTTTCAGAATCTTCATTAATGTGAATAGCTAAATATGAATTTACTAGACCCTTTCCCCGCCCCTCCCAATTATTATTTTCAACACGCATATTGAATAATCATCATAGACTTTACCATAAAATATGAGTGACTATCGACATTTTTATGAGGAATAAATTAAATTTTCAAAATAAAATATAGCCTATGCTACTCGCTGATTATGTAGTTTTATATTGGTGAAATAATTTTTAAAATCGGTCCGGTAGTTTTTGAATTTATCCATTACAAATAAAAAAACAAAAAATAAAATCTTTCCTCTTTATAATATTAGTATAGATGAATGATTAATTATTATATTACACATATGTAGTACAAATAATAAATTAAATCTAAAAGTTTTTTACCTTATTTTTAAGATGCTGAGTTTAAAAAAACTTATATAATTTAAGTGTCCAAATCCTGATTTAAATTTTTTATATTATTTCCGGGTGACAAAATAAATATTTGATTAAATCTTATCCAATGCACATATTTTAGTTATAAAAGGTAATTTATTTGTTTCTTCAAAGTTACTAAACTGTCTAACTTTGTGGTACCATAGTCCGATGTAAGGGTTGTTTCCCCCTCAAACCTTCCAATAAGTCCACATCCCTGTTTCCACACACTATTTATATGCCTGCCCGGCTGGCGCC
>CABFVX010000693.1:177072-224290 GCA_902151425.1 Timema shepardi | reverse complement strand
TGGAAAACCATTTAGGAAAAACCACCCCCAGTTCACCCGACCGAGATTCTAACCTCGATCTCCCCATCCTCAGCAGTAGAGCTCAACACGACAAGCGCGTTAGCCAACTACGCCACCGAGGCGGGTACTTATTTATTGTTGTGGTTTTTTCATACTCTCCAAACTAATGGTGATTATTATTTGTAAAGGCCTACTTTGACTATAATATTGAAGTATTTTAACATATCGGGCTTACATATATGTATGGTCTTACCAATTAAATTAGGCCATTAATTGCAAATGTGTTAAGGCTATCACTGATAGAAAAAAGTCAAATATCATGTCAAAATGAGAAGTTTCCCAGCACTCAATGAACCAACATAGAATAATATTGCCTAGCGCCTGTAAACTAGACTGTACCGGGTCGAGCGCGCGCGCTTGAAAAATAGAAACAGTTCTATCTTTCAAGCGCGCGCGCTCGCTCGCTCGCTCGCTCGCTCCAGTGTGGCCACCTCCCATTACAACCAATGTGTTCTATTTTATATTTTAGTCGCTCGCGCGCTCAGTCTGGCCGCCCCCTTACAGTTAGACCATTCGACCACCAAAGTGGGTTGTTGAAAGCACAGCTGTCAAAAATCCGGCCTCTGTAATAACGACAAAATAGGTCGTAGTTACAACCTGCATCTATGTTGACGACTGTCATGGCATCATTCTGGTCTTGTTTAATATTCCAGTGACAGGAAGGTTGGGATTTACAAATTCATAGCTTATATAGAAGTTTGCATCGTTTACTGCCTAAAATAAACGCGCTGTAAAATACCATTGCACCACGTCACTTTAAAAATGACATTTTCTGCAGATAAGGAACAAGTTATGGATTCAAAAAAAATTTTGTTTCTCCTGAAAAATTTGAGTGTTTGGACATGTTTGTTTTTTTCCCTGCGGTTAGCAATTCAAATTGTTTTCCGATCTTTCTATACGTAAACTCGGGAACATTGCCTTTGAATTCTAATTTCCTCATCCCAATTTAATTATTTTAAAATTTCTGGTAATCTGGCCAGTAGTAGGACTCAGTCAGTACATACATACATTAAAAAATAGTTCCATCCCATGAAAAAATAACTAGCCCTCAGGCAGCCAGACTTGCGATCCCACCTCAAACTGCAATACACCGCTGGTCCATCAGGCCGTGTGTACAATTCATTTTACTTAAGAATCTTATAGGATAGCTATAAAAGCTGCTTGAGCGATTTTAACGTATACATACTTCAATTCAAGCTTTGGTGGCTGCATAGTCTAAAACACTACTCTCGCAATATACCAGATGCTATGCTTTGAAGAAGAAAAAAAACTAGAGATGTACATCTTGCTGGTTGCTAAATAGGTGAGGTGAAGAGGCTGATATGAAGGAAGTGGCACCTATAGCCTATTACATTATATTCTTAAAATAGTGGGGGGAGGGGGCTGGACGAGTGAGGGTGGTGACAAAATGTGTTAACAAATACTAATAAAAATAATGGCAATTAGAGTCTCAATTATTTCAGATCATTTAGGCCTAATCTCAGGGGAAGGGGATGTATTCGTTAAGGCTTAGATTATAATATTGGAGTATTAAAATATTTGGTCTACAGCAGACACGACGTTAGTGACACATTCAACCACCAGGTGCTGTAGTCAATAAATGAGTGAGAAAATAACTGTAATCGCTGTTATTGATTGATGATGTTAACATGCTTGGCATGCATTAAAAGTGAACCGTCTTCATCGCAATAACTGTCCCATTTGGATATGGAAGTTTTTAGAGACAATATGATAGCAACATTTCCCTCTCACATCTAACAAATTCTCCTGCCGCACCAAAGGATACAGAAACGCAACATAACCCAACGATGATATGTGTACATACTTTTATATAGCTTGCATTTTCTGAACAAAAAATATCAGCACGTGGATTATGAGCTAACTCAACTTAGGATAGCACACTTGGAACAAGAAGAACAGTGGAGATTAAAAAGGTGATTTGAGACAAATCTAGAGCCATTGTTCTCTCTCTCTGTCTTTATTACACTCCTCACAGACATTCACTTTATAATACAATCACCCTCTTTCACATACACACATACACTTTCATTACCTCGCTCTAACACACTCCCATTCCCTCTTTCCAACACACTCACATTCCCTCTCTCCAACACACTCACATTCCCTCTCTCTAACACACTCCCATTCCCTCTCTCTAACACACTCCCATTCCCTCTCTCTAACACACTCCCATTCCCTCTCTCCAACACACTCACATTCCCTCTCTCTAACACACTCCCATTCCCTCTCTCTAACACACGCCCATTCCCTCTCTCCAACACACTCACATTCCCTCTCTCCAACACACTCCCATTCCCTCTCTCCAACACACTCACATTCCCTCTCTCTAACACACTCCCATTCCCTCTCTCCAACACACTCACATTCCCTCTCTCCAACACACTCACATTCCCTCTCTCTAACACACTCCCATTCCCTCTCTCCAACACACTCACATTCCCTCTCTCCAACACACTCCCATTCCCTCTCTCCAACACACTCACATTCCCTCTCTCTAACACACTCCCATTCCCTCTCTCCAACACACTCACATTCCCTCTCTCCAACACACTCACATTCCCTCTCTCTAACACACTCCCATTCCCTCTCTCCAACACACTCCCATTCCCTCTCTCCAACACACTCACATTCCCTCTCTCTAACACACTCCCATTCCCTCTCTCCAACACACTCACATTCCCTCTCTCCAACACACTCACATTCCCTCTCTCTAACACACTCCCATTCCCTCTCTCCAACACACTCCCATTCCCTCTCTCCAACACACTCACATTCCCTCTCTCTAACACACTCCCATTCCCTCTCTCCAACACACTCACATTCCCTCTCTCCAACACACTCACATTCCCTCTCTCTAACACACTCCCATTCCCTCTCTCCAACACACTCCCATTCCCTCTCTCCAACACACTCACATTCCCTCTCTCTAACACACTCCCATTCCCTCTTTCCAACACACTCCCATTCCCTCTCTCCAACACACTCACATTCCCTCTCTCTAACACACTCCCATTACCTCTCTCTAACACACTCCCATTCCCTCTTTCCAACACTCACATTCCTTCTTTTTACCACGCTTACACTCACATTCCCTCCCTCTAACACATTTACACTCACATTCCCTCTCTCCAACACACATTCCTCTCTTTACCACGCTTACACGCCCATTCCCTCTCTCCAACACACTCACATTCCCTCTCTCTAACACAATCCCTTTCCCTCTTTCCAACACATTCACATTCCCTCTCTCCAACACACTCACATTCCCTCTCTCTAACACACTCACATTCCCTCTTTCCAACACACTCACATTCCCTCTCTCCAACACACTCACATTCCCTCTCTCTAACACACTACCATTCCCTCTTTCCAACACACTCACATTACCTCTCCCCAACAAACTCACATTCCCTCTCTCTAACACACTCCCATTCCCTCTTTCCAACACACTCCCATTCCCTCTTTCCAACACACTCACATTCCTTCTCACCAACACACTTACATTCCCTTACTTTACCACGCTTACACTCACATTCCCTTCCTCTAACTTATTTACACTCACATTTACTCTCTCTGACACATGCTCACATCTACTTTTTCACACACACCCGCATTAACCCCGCCCCCCTCTCTCTCTCTCTCTCTCTCACACACACACACACACACACACACACAAACTCGCTCATACACAATTACTTTATCACACACACACACGTATTCATTCTCTCTCACAAATTCTCTCACACTTATTATAACTCACTTCCTCCTCATTAAAACTAATTACGTGTCACACACTTATACACTTTACTAATTTATTAATTTAACATAACGTAGGGACCTCTATTTCTTAGGGGATAGTTTGTTTTGTGTTAATATTATTTCAATGCTGCTAGTCTAACTTTCGGACAGCCTGTGACTTATACACACGGCAATATCGGATTGATAATAGCATTTTTCTGGTACAACAGTACCGATATGATAAATATTAGTATTTCCAAGTAATTTCTTAACCATTAAGTTTACATAAACTTATATAAACCCACAGGGATGAGCTCGTAGACAAAGGATTCAGTCTAGTATAGTTTTCATTTTTTGGTGACTTATAAGAGGTTGGTACTCGAATACCGGTGGGTTCAATGAAGTGTTTTTATCTAAAGTTTTCCACACAAATCGTAGTACACTTCCACCATATTCTACCTTCCTCATTCTTGCTCCAGTTGTGCAAATGTGCGAATAGATAGCCAAACGGGTAGTAACAGCATAGGATGGAAATTAGATTTTTTAAATTAAAACAAACTTAAATAAAATTAAAAATGTTTTTTAGAATTCATTTTTGTTTGGAAATCAAAAATATTTGTGTAACTTAATCGACACCTTCCAAATTTAAAAAAAATGTATTTACGAGTTCACTAAAAAATGTATCATTAACATATATTATCCCCACATGAAACACGTGAATGGCCCTCCCATAGTTTCCAAAGTATTGATAGCTGCAAAGGGGTGGCTTGAGGAAGGTGACAAACCCAAGCAGCATATTAAACTTTCCATATGCGAGGGTGGTCCACACATCGACCATTTAATTAAATGGCTTCTATATTTACCACCCATGGTCTGGGGTACATCGTTAAGCGCATAAAATGCCTTTTACACACATACAGCGAGTATATATATAGTGCTTGATCTAGTATGGAAACTTTCGTTGAAGATAGCAAAGGGTAACTATAGTAGGATTCTGTAAAGCGGAGCTTTTATAAAATAATACAAAGTCATTCTTGCCATCAACACTGCTAACATTTTACTACACTATACAAGTTATCTTATAGGTATTGATAATAGCTATCAAAAGTGACAGCTGAGGATCACATGATTTGACATATGAATATATAAACTAATTTTTAGTAACTTTCTGCCAGATGTGTTTGCTACTACCAGAATCCTACTATATATGGAAATAACTTATCTTAGAAACTACGACGAACAATATTACAAATATGTTTTTTCACCCTTGTTTCGTGAATTGTTGATGCTTATCTAATGGGGTCATTTTTAAATTTGCTTTATCTCTACTTAATCTCTAATGCCTTTAAACCGGCTTTTGGGATTACAAATAGTTTTTTATGTAATTAATTATAGTTGGTCCTTCACACAGAATCGGCATTCACGTAGTTAGCAAAAAAATAAAAGCCTGTGCGTTTACAGATAGTAAAGAGGCCAGCTTTCCTCTTCACACACCTTTCAAAGGATTAAGATATTTACTGAAGGGAAGGGTTTCCACCATTTAAGTTTAGATTCAGAGTATTTGCCTACCTTAATTCTGGAGATTATGTAAATACACCTGAGGAGTAATTGGTAGTGGTGGAGGGGGGATATTAAATGCTCCCAAGTCACATATATTATCTGCGTATTTTTTTAAAAGTTGTTTAAGTATTAATTGTAAAAGATAAAACATAGAAGCCATAAAAAAAATATACATAATTTAAAACTAGCCAAACAAACGGGCACGCGGCAAAAACTTATTTTTAGAAATCACAGGATTCATAGAAAGAATAATTTTTCGTAAGTAAACACATCTTTATATATACTTTTTTTTTGTAACTGAAAGCATCTTTTCAATATCTTACATGCACAATAATGTTGGTTGGTTATATTATGGTCAGCGTACTGGAGTTTTTCCATTTAGTCTCTGACACCCTAATAGCGATGGGTGAGATCTAAAGATGGGGGTATTATATATAGACTTTTGTGGTTAGAAGAATAACAAAATCACAAAAAAAAATTAATTTACTCAAGAAAAGTAATCGCTGAAAAGACTGAATATATTATGATCACACAGTGAGCACATATTTGGGTCGATAATTTAGAGATGACTGCGGAAAACATATCATTTGACATGGTTAATAAGGTTAAATATTTGGGAACAATTTTAATTAGAAATAACGACATTAGGGTGGAAAGTCGGGTAAATGCATCGGCCAGTAGGTTGTTGACATCACGCCTTCTTTCAAGGAATGTAAAACTAAAACTAAGAATATAGAAAACAATAGTTTTACTGATTTTTCTATATGGTTGTGAAAGGTTGTTTATTTTACCCTACATGATGAAAACATATTTAGGATGTTCGAAAACAAGGTACGTAGGAAGATATGTGGTCCGAAAAGGGATGAGGATACTGGGGAGTAAAGGAGATAACATAATTATGAGTATATACCCTATACTCATCACAATGCATTGATAGGAAAATTAAGTCTCATGGATAACTTCGGGCAAAATACGCATTGTGAATGGGAGAATCTAGAACCTTGTTCAGCGTACTCACTAGCAAACCCATTGGGAAGAGACCATTATGAAGACCTATACGTAGCTGAATTAGATGGAAGGATGACATTAGAATGGACCTGAAAGGGATAGGGTGTAATGAGGTAGACTGTCTATAACTAGCTCAGGAGAGGAATAGGTGGCGTACTTTTGCAAGTGTGGCAATGAGGAGTTCCAATGCCACAACACAAAAGGTCCCATTCACGAGGTCATATTGGAGCAACCGGGTTGACAATCTCGTCGCTTTTGACCAAATTTTCTAAATACCTTCCAAGCAGTGGACAAACGTAATCAGGCAAGCGAAAATTTAAGATTTGGATTTGAGACGCATTTCTAGTAAATCATTGCCCTTTAGAACACTATCAATGGTATAATCAGCTTCTTTACAAAGTGCAGAGGGAGGATATCGATATAGCTTCTGTAGATGTGGGATACCTAACAATCATAGCTTCCCGAACAAAAAGTTACAGCAAAATATTCTTGGAGTTTCTTAAATGATTGTCTTGTGGGTGGTGGTAATGCTCCACCCTTGTTTTACTGTGATTTACAATTTTTTATTTTTCTCTTGCTTGTTCAGTTATCTTGCTTATGAGTTATGCAGTGGGGAGTGTTATTTCTTGAGGATTGTCTTAGAAATTGTGCCACTTTTTTTAAAAAAAAGTATCCTTTATTTCTATCCTATATCCTGCAGTGTGATAGAATCCACTGAAGATTGGAAATGAATAGTCTTATACCGGGTGGTTCGAAACTTTTTGATCAAACTTCAATGGTAGCTAGGGAGCACTAAAACAAACTATTTTTTGTGTTAATTAATGTATGTCCACAGACGTCGCCCTTAGGTTATAGAGGGTGCTCTTAGTACATACATGAAATACAGAAAGTGCGAACAACATTTTACTGTACAGTATTTTAAAGCAATTGCTCAAATGAGCGACCGCCAACAGTAATCCATGCCTGGCAGCGTCGACGCATTGATTCACTTACATTTCCAAAGATTCCCCAGCCCCATACGCTAGATACGTGCCAACCATCAAAGAATCCGTGTAATGATCCATGCTACATGCATGAAGTGCGCGCTACGAATGATGAAGGCGAAACAACCATTTGACGCGTCGCCTAACAACGCCCTTTATCACCAAAGGGTGACATCTGCTGTCATTAATTCATAACCGAAATAGGTTTATTTTAGTTTTCCCTACCTTCTATTAAATTTGTACAAAGAGTTTCGAATCACCCTATATAGGGTGTAAGTTGTTTTATGGCATGGGAGTTGTGCATCACTGAGAATTGCTGTTTTCTGAAAGGAAGAATGATGATAGTAAAGTTGCACGAGAATGTTAACAATGAAAAATGTTTTCAAATTAAAATTGACATAGTTTTACAATTAGATTTATTATGTGGGGAGTTAAAAAAAACTTTATTACCATTTCTTATTTTACCATCATAGATAGGTAACGTGTTATTTTAAGAGTCTTAAAACTTAGGGATCAATCAATATTCACGGAAACAGAAAAAAAAAACCTTTTAGTAATTATTTTTCCAGAGCCATTACAGTTGAGGATCCCAGGTTTAATATTGTCATTAAATATATGTTTATATTTTAAATTGGGGTATGCATGGGTGTCGTTCCTAAACAATCATAACTTAGAATGATTGTTTGCTTTTAAGAGCCTACTTCATCTTCAACTCTTTTCTTCGACGATAAAGCGTTCATGAATAATTTGATGCTTCTACCCAAGTGTCGCGCCAACACGTCTAGCAGCCTAGCACTCTCCCCGCCCTCTTCCCTATGCAACACTCTGCCAGGGTGGTACAGAACTGTTTTAATTGGTGAAAGGGGTAGGTACGCTGTAAGGGCCCTTCACTCTACCCCTGCATTGCGGGCGCCGAGGCTTCGTAGTTATAGCTAAGACGGCAACTCTGAAGAACTCGTTACTAACAAAAACCTCGGAGGTGAGCATGATTCTTGTGCTTTTACCGACCAACTCTGAGGGACTTTAGCTTCAAATGTAGGCGGAATCAAAAGATCTTTGGTCTTCACGTCCATGAATGAGTGGAAGTCCACAATACGCTCTGATAGTCATAAACAGTCAATTTTCCATTGCAAATGCCTTATTTGATAACTAGGAGAATTACTAGATCTACTTTGACGTATTCATACGCCAGGCCATGTGATCGGTTGCAGCTTCCACTTTTGATGGATAGTTATAATAGGCTACTTATAAAATTGGCCTAACTGTAGTAAAGTAGTAAAATATTATTCATTTTGGCCGCAAAAAGGTTTGTATTTTCTAAAATGTTCGTCCCATAAAAATATGACTTGACTAGGTTTTAATCGCATGTAGAACAATGAAAAAAACCATTACTAGGGTTTGTCACGTATCCGGGAATACGGGAAATCACAGGGAATGTATATTTTGGAACAAACGGTAAAAATACAAGATAGTCAAAAACAAACTAGAAAATTTAACCGCACGAGACACGTTTTCACAGGAATTTCTTGTTGGGAGCCGTCAATACCGGCTAAGATACGACATTAACCGTTCTAGATCGTGTTGGCCACTTAGTGGTCGACGCTAATAAATGTGACATTAATTAATTCAGATGTGTTTATTGGATCAATTCTTAGCTTTTTTTTATATATAAAAGTGAAGTTAAACGTTCATAGCAGAGGATTGATTTTTACATCTCTGTATCTTTTGACTATTAAAAATAAAAGCGGATGCTTACTGCTACTCCATACGTTGATTATTGAAATCTCAGTCGGAGTACCGACTAAACATCCATAACTTGTGACAGTGTGATGGTAGAAACACAGTACCCCTTCAGACTTGAGTCGAGGGGTTAGAAATCACCCAGTCAAGGGTCATCCAAGATGAATCCAGCCCGGCAAAATTGTATTTTCCCAACCTATAAAAAATCTATGCCAAGGCTACTTTCGATTTCTCCTACTTTTACTTAAAAATGTTCCATAAACAACATAAAACGGGAAGGGGGTGTAACACCAGAATCACAGACATATTCCTTACCCCCTTTGGTTTTTGCCAATTGTGTTAATTTCATAGCTTTAGCTTTGAAAATACCTGATTATGTGGATTTGGGAGTGGGGGGAACCATATTACACTAATTTTAAATATAGGTATAATTATGGTAGATGTGGTTAGAAGGGGGAAGTGGGGAGTCACTTAGTCCTATCTTCTCTGCACCAGCTCCAAAAAATTGATTTTCATTTTTGA
Source organism: Timema shepardi (assembly GCA_902151425.1). Lineage (NCBI taxonomy): Eukaryota > Metazoa > Arthropoda > Insecta > Phasmatodea > Timematidae > Timema > Timema shepardi. Next base: position 214,658 of record CABFVX010000693.1, on the reverse strand, counting down.
GGTTAAAAAACCTTTTCGTGCTCGAATAAAATATTTGCCGCGCTGCATGTTTTTTTTTACTGCCAGTCTCTCCTCTCCCGCAACCCCAGATCCTGCCTCCTGGGCTCTAAATAACGAAATAGTTCGTCTCTGACGTCATAGAGGTTTAGTTACGTCATTACTCTGTGGGATCGATCTTGTGGAGTACACCGCTCTACAATTAAGAGGGACAGCGAGGGGTGGCCAAGGGTTATTAGTTGGCATCACCCCTTAAAACCCTCCACTCACTTATAATATCGTTTAAATAATGGAAAGATGTACAAGTATAGAAACAATATCATACATTCAAATATGAGGGGATTTTACTATCTGATCACATTCATTCGTTTTCTATGTTTAGCACAGTAAACATGAGCTTTTGAATAAAACTGTATCCAAATCAAATATTATTTTCAACATATTTTAACGTATCGCTAGATTATATGATACAGTATGTATTTTCATAGAACATCAAAAACACACAAGAGGGAGAAACCTCATATCAAAAGTGCGAGAAGATATGGATATACTAAGGTACAAAGAAAAAAAACACCTGCACAGCGTGACAACACGGCAAACATGTATTATAAGCACCCCCTCCCACTACTCTGTAAAATAATTACTATACAATAATAATAATAATACTTTTTACAATATTGGTTAGGTTAGGTTAGGTTAGGTTGATTCACGAAACTCATGATAGTTGTAGTGTCATAAAAAATTACACTTCTTGACTTAATTAGTCCCTGTTACCAACCACTACGTCCATAGCTCACAGATATTGAGCAAATGAGTTAGAAATAAGAAACAAGCGGTGTTTCCATAGGGAATTCGGAGACTACAAACAATTATGTGTTTTTGATGCACCTACCTTGTACGCTTCTTATATGCTCCAAAGCAGGTACACATATTTGGCCTGTGTGCTTTCAGCCCAGATTTCATAGGAACAACCTTATCTTACAGCAAAATGAGCTACTGTAACTTACTCCCACAGCCATTCAAACCGTAGCCTGTCCTTATCTCCACCCCTGTCTATTACTCGTCCTTGTCTTTTCCACACTTTAGTTATTCAGATCCTTCCTTATATTATCTCTCCATCTGTTTCTTGGTTTGCCCAATGGTCGTTTACCTTCAGGTCTTCTTTCTTCCCTTACATCCTTTATCAATCTATACCCTCTTCTTTGGAACTCCTTTCACATAATCACACGTTGATTCATGTAGCCTGCAGCTGACACTTTATAGAAATAGCATCAAAAAATATTAACTAACACTAAATTGGTCGTGAGATAAGCTAACGTAAGTCACGTATTGCTCTAGAAAGGTAAAATTTCCTTCCTGTTCATTATGCAACAATCAAACAACAATTAAAATTAAAGTGGATGGAACGCGAGAAAAGATAAGTATTTTCGCAGCTTTGATAGCAAAACATTTTTATGGTCATATTTCCATACAAACATGAAGTTTAATTTTCTTCAAATGATGATATCAACATATTTTGAATATCTGTTATGAGCATAAGGGGACGTTCAAGAATTACGTAAGCACATTTTTGACCATTTTTAAACCCTCCCCCCTTTTTAAGCAAAAATAAGCAAATGCCTGACCCCTCCCCCTTACTTGCGTAAGATTTGAAGACTTTTTTTCATTTGTTCACAGGAATTACCCTTCTTTTTTTTCATGTAATTTTGCTTATCATTTAACCAGGTAGTCAAACGCGTTTATAAAAAAAATCATGCAATTTATAAACTGCTGGTAATTATTAACATAGAGGTGTAAATTAATATTGCGAAATAATTAACAATTAACACTGGTATACACTGAGTTTAAATTTATTGAACAGGTAAAATTAAAGCAAGTTATAACATTATAAAAGTTTAAAATTTTAATTTACTTTTAATATAAGTTATAAAAAATGTTATTAGTGAATGCATAATATTCATAAAAAAAAAAAAAACTTTACTTTTATAGGATTCTCCACTTCTTCCTCGTTTAGTCACTCAACATATTCATTGCTGCCCGAACCTCAAGGCTTGCGCATGCTCTCCCTCAATTTTGTCCTTCTTTCTTTGTTTTATGTAATCATTGCTCTGAACCCCCACTCCCCACCCCGTTGTCAGCAAAAATAATCAAAGCTCGAACTACCTGCCCTCATTAAGATACTTGCGTAATACATGAACACACCCTAATGGCATTAACTAATACAATTTTTTAAATGAAGAAAAAAGTTGTCATGAAATTCCTGGACACCTTTTACAGATATTCAAGAACTGTGTATATCACCATGTGAATAAAATTATACTCTATGTATAGAAGCAATATTTAATTTATTTTTACCAAAAAAAGTTTTAAAATTATATCTGTGAAAAAAATTACATTTTATCGCGTCCCCTACGTCCCCACCTTAATTTTGAGTTGGGGGTGGGGTGACGTTTTACATAATAATTTTCATAATTGTATAATTATATATTTAATGTACTACAATATTTGTAAATTAGATTCGAAGTAAGAGGCGTAAGAAAGATAGAGAATCAGTGATCCCACCTAAAAAGTGGAAAAATTTCAATTTCAAATAATGCAAATGGTAATATTTAAGCTAATTTGTACCAAAATCGGATCCTCGGCCTACCCTGTTGTCACTGTGTGCGTCACTGGTTAACAAGTCTGTTTTTACACATTCTTCTTAACACCCAGAATTTGCAGTTGGTGGGGGTGGGTGAATATATTAGTATCAACTGCCTCTTCCTTATACAATAGCGTTTACATAATTGCTATAAAATAATAATTTCAATTACTGTACCAACTTCATAACTTTATGTACAAAAAGTAAAGACTTAAACCATTTTTAGAAAATATTACGGTATCACAGGTCCAGTTTTAATTTAAGTTCAAATTTACAGGACAATTAAAAATCACAAAAATATATATTTTCCTTTGAAAAGCCCAAATTACTTCACAAAATGATTGGTTTTATATTGAATATAATTAAACAAAATATAATTGATTAACAGAACATAATGCTAATCATATTTTTGTAATATTCTTAATTTTTCGGGGGAGGAACCTCAACAGGGGGCAGGGGTGCCTTCAGCCCCCCCGTGGGTGCTACCCTGATTACTAGTATTATTTTATAGGTGGCTATTGTTTCTATCTATCACAAAGGTGACAACTGCAGATCACATGACTTGAGGTATGAATGCATAAAAGTAGATCTAGTTACTTTTCTAGTCATCAGCTAAGGCTCTTCCAATTAAATTTTGACTGTTAACTGGACAGAATCATCAATAGTAGCATGTACGCCTTACCACAGCAATTTGACCTTTGACCGCGATTCGGAGAGTTCATTGACCTACTTTCCACATCCGGATAATTTACCGTTATTCCCCCACCCACATTCCTCTCCCCCGAGGTTTTTTTCCGTGAACATTGTATTGTGATGTCAATTAACCTTATTTCCACATCCGGTTAATTCCCCCTCCTCCCCCGAGACCATGCCCCCCAACAGACGCCACCACAGTGGCTCATGGGTTTAGCCCATTTTATTTTAATGTGTGACCCAAGGGTTTTGGGTAGGGGAAGCGTGCAGTCTCGGCCACTCCTCCTGCTACATGCCTGCATGGGGTTTCAAACCCTGGACCATAATTAAACAGACATTGTTTGGATCTCACACCTCGGAATTAACAGACTGGGTAGCTGACTTGGGCGTCGGGCCTAGTGTGCCCCAGGGTGTGCACTCAGTGTGTCCGGGTAGTTTTTATTTATTGGTGGGGGGGGCATGCTGTCCATGGCGTAGGGCATTCCTCCCGCGACCTGTAGAGAAGCATCCTATCTCGACGAATATCAAACATCAATTCTGAGCTTTTGGAAATGTCTCTCTGTAATTTTCATTGATCCCCTTTTCACATCCGGGGCCCCACTCGGTGGTGATTATACTAAACATGTTCAAACAGGAAAATACTGACTGGCACTGGTTCAATACGGTGTTGTGACCCCCTTTTAAAATCAGGTTGCCCCAGGTTATTAATCGGTGACTAAACATGTTCGATCAGGAAAATACAGGCTGGCACTGGCACAGTACAATGCTATGATTTCCACATCCACGAGAAATTAACCGTTATTCCCGGAGGGGGGGGGGGCAATGTCTTTACGTGGGCTCAAAATACGTGACGTGTTTGTTTATCGAGGGCAACCACTACCTCCTATCCACTAGCCAGGGCTCAAGGCCTTAGCCCAATGGCGCATTTGATTTTAATGTGTGCACTGGTTTAGGTATCCACTATGGGCCCTTGGAGGTGGCGTACGGAGATAATGTGGTAGGGAGGAGTAAGGAAATGTTCCAGCGTTCACGTGGAACTACCAACAGTACACATCGGCAGGTATTCAAATCCCCACAACCTCACCCACCACTAGATTCGAACCCTATATTTTTTTCTGGATGCCTCATGCCATATAGTTGCCAAACCCTAGAGAATAATATGGTGTTTTAAAATTTTACGCACTCTTTCTGTCGCTAGAATATGTTGTAGGAGTTTCAAAATAGAAAGGCGTTGGCAATATACACGTCATTTAGACAGAAAACAGATCAAATAATGGTGTACTGAGATTGATTTTATCACCATAAGCAAATGCGGATACACATTCTACCTGGTCTAATTATATCAAACGGAAAATCTGATCGACCAACAAAACCCTTTTTTTTATTTTGCCTAGCCTACATATTTTCTCGCATCCTATTGGCTAATAATAAAGTTTAATTTAGCTTCGTTAATAAATCAGATGTAATGTACCTTTACTTGATCAATTGTGTCTTGATCATCGTTGCCTACTGTCACAACGCAAGAACCATGACAGATATCAAAGTTCGAATCCAATGTGGTCACTCCATCATCTAATTTTGGTGTAGGAGGTTGGAATCGAATCCCTGCTTGTGGAACATTTTCTTAGTTAATATATAGACGTTTAGCCAAAAAAGTTGCTTGTAACTTATCTGGTTATATAGGGGAAGTCAAGGTTTGGATTCCCTCTGAGGTGTAGTGTCACTCTCATGTTTGGCTCATCTGTCGAGGAGAGCATGGGTTTAACCTCAGTCGGTGGCACTGAGAGTGTTTTTTTCGACGCAATTGCATGTCCACTTTCTCACACGATCGGATAGTAAGATTCTAAGCTATGTATGGCTCTCAGACGTCAACATTGATCATCTGCAGCTCACATGAGCCCTTTATCGGTTGTCAGTATCTCACTGACTTAACATGTGAATATGTTTAATTTGTTTGGTAGAAAGAACAAATACAATCTTATATTTTATTTTGCAATCAACATTGATCATGGAACAGAACTATAGTATGATTCTGGTATTATTATTATTATTATTATTATTATTATTAGCACCGCGTCTTACTACCCGTTCGGGTTATACGCACTTACGCTAATGTGTAATGGTAGGGTGATTGTGAGATGAAATGGAGGACCTACAGTTTAACGTGGAATCCGAACCACGGTGGAGGCCTGGAATTCCCCATATTCACAAGATGTCTTGTCAGAGGTGAAGGAAGGGTTTGGAAATCAGATAAATCTTTGCCGGGACCGAGGATTGAACCCCGGCCGCCAGCATAGAGGTCTGACACCTTACCCCTAGACCACCAGGTCACCTTCTGGTAGTAAGAGTAGTTTAAAAATACAAACTTTATGGTCAGATCATGGACTTGCCGTATGAATATATTTAAGTTGATAGGTAGGAAGAACAAAACTATAGTATTATTCTGTTAGGAAGACCAGTTTATAAGTACAAACTTTATGTTCAGATCCCGGACTTGCCGTATGAATATATTTAAGTTATTGGGTGGGAAGAACAGTTTACAATCGCTAAGAGGAACAGTTTATAATATTCACACATAATTTGCTGTCAGGTGTATCTCGACATAATTGTGCTTTCCGGACAAAACCCTACTATAGAAATCCTTTTACAGTAGATAATAATCATTTTTATTAATGATAGTGTTGGAGACACTTAGCGCTCACGCCGTTGTGTGACGCAAAAATCCATGTCACGGATCTGACCGGAATTTTCCTTATTGAACTTTTTACCGGTAATTACTGCCCTGGGGTCCCGGAAAATTACCGTAAATGCTCTCTTCGAACTTGAAGGGGGATCTGTGTGCCAAGGTTGTGGTCACTCACTAGTAATCAGTCTCCACTGCTCTCAGTCTGAGGATTCCGAGGGGCGAGCTCCAAACACTGCAGTATGACTCTGGTAGGAAGAATAGTTTAAAAATACAAACTTTATGATCAGATCACGGACCTACCGTATGAATATATTTAAGTTGTTTGGTAGGAAGAACCGTTTAGAATCGCTAGGAGGAACAGTTTAGAATATTTACACATAATTACTGTCAAATGTATTGGATCATTTCTACCTTACTCGCGATACATCTTGGTATGCTGGATACCTATACAACCAATTTTTACGGGGGGAGGTATGGCGGTCCCTAAAATCACTGTGAGGTTTAGTGACTTAATGGTATAAGGCGTCACTCTCGTGTTTGAATCGCCTGTTGAGAGCGAGGAGGGAGTGGTTTGAACCACAGCTGTGTGCACTAAGGGTGATTTTTCCCAACGCAATTTTATGTGAATTTCCTCACTCCTATCATATTAGCGTATAACCCAAGACGCATAGCCCCTCCAGACATCAATATTGGGGGGGGGGGGGTTACAACGGTAAATTAATCGGATGTGGAAAGTATGTCAATGAACTCTCCGAATCGCGGTCAAAGGTCAAATTGCCGTGGTAAGGCGTATATTCTACTATCAATTTTATTCCATTATGGCCCACTTGAATAATCTATAGCTCACTTGAACCCTTAAAAGCAGTATTTTTAATTTAGTCTCGGGAATCAACCAATCTGCCAGTACACGAATAACCATCAATAATTATTCAGGTCGAATGGGGGATTGTCTGAGATCCGAATCATTGTATACGGCCTTTAGTCATACCTGCTCTATATATAAACGTTTCTTTCGTAAAGGTATTTGTAGACTGTATATTTTTACTTTCCTTCGACACCTCGGAGAGAAATTATTGTGACCTTAAAAAAATTCGTACTCGAGATTTTGATAAATGTCGACGTTTCATGACCTCCCGAAACAAACAAAAAAGTGGTTGTTGCAATGCCGTCTGTCTGTAACTTGGATTAGAGCACAAACTATTTTACCGATTGGTCTAAAACTTGGTATCAAGGATTTTTGGAATTAGATATATAACCTTAAAACTAAGGGTAGTTTACTGAAGGGCAAAAAGAGAAAATATCCATTTTCTCGAAACTCGCTCTAGCAATTTTAATTACATTTTATATCTGGATATCGTTTATAATAATAAACAAAATGGTGACTCGTTCTCTCATAAAAAATGACTATGAGAGTTTTTTTATATAATACAAATTTTCCAATTGTCATAATTATTTCTCCGTAACTACTTTTAAATTAATTCAGGTTTTTAAAAATTAATTTTATTTTTATGCTTTTTGGTGGACAAAGAAATACAAACACGCCCATACAAACTCACGCTTTAACAACGACAAGATAAACAACCATCCTTGCAATATAACATTACTGGCTAGTTCTGACCACCGTAGATATCATGTTTTCCCAAAATCCTCAAATTTACAATTTTTTCTATGTATTCATACATAAAGTTATTAATTTCGACAGAATGTATCATGCCTAAACTATATAGGCTCAGATTCTCATTTCTCAAACCAGCGAGTGTAAGTGCCTTGGACAGCGCGTGCTTTCAAACCAAGATTGCAATCTATATCAACAGGTGTAAGTACATATCTGTTCTTGACACCTTGGGTTGACCTCCCAATGAAAAAATGCTTCGATATGGTAAAGAAAAAATAAAGATACTCTTCATGCTTGAATCCAAGCCTGTTTAGTAGGAAAGTGGATCTTCTGTTAGCAGAGTGGACCGAATTCAAACTTATGTTTACTTCACTGACTTTGAATTTGATGCTTTAGAATATTCATAGTGAAAAGTGTTCAGTAAGATTCCACAATGTGCTCCAGATTCTCACATTTTGTGCTGTCCTACAAGTGAACACAGCTTCATGTGAGAGGGGATTCAGTTACCATAAAAGGCTCACGGTGGCTTAGAGGAACTCTCTCAATACTGAGACACTGGACAAGAGTTTGACCCAACAGCTGTGATTGACAAGTGGTACTTCAGTACAGAAAAGCAGCTCTACACAAAAACAAAGTGCTAAAGTACATATATTATAAAAAAAAATCATATTTTTCATAATCATAAATTATAAAATAGTGACTACCAAAAATTTTAATCTGGCTAGTGTCTTCAAACTTGAAATCTCATGCCCTGTCCAAGAGATTATTATCATGGCACTTCTAATACATTTCAGGGATAGAATGCTAGCCAACTGAGTCAGAGATCTTAGGGTTTGTTTCCCGCCCGCGTCTAGGTATAATTATTTCTCAAACTAGTGAGTGAGTGAGTGAGTGAGTGAAACGTGTCTCCTTTTTTCCCAATTAGACGCTGCTGCCTGGCCCGGCGTCTCAGCACAACGTTGTGGGGCGGCGCAAGAGCGGTGGGGGTGGCACCACTCAGCTCCGCTCCCCCGTGGTGAAGAGGCCCGCCTCCGCCCCCGTGGCTCTGCAGGGCTGGTTGCACAAGCAGGGCAGCGAGGGGCTGATGCTCTGGAAGAAACGCTGGTTCGTTCTCTCCGAGTACTGCCTCTTCTACTACAAAGGTGAGAACTTACAGACTAGCTTAAGGTTAGGCTAAGGAACAATATACTAAATTGGATCTAATAGCAAAGTTAAGACTAAAATCTTGGGCGGGAGCAGTAGCGTTTATTTACCACGTGCAAGCTGTTAGTATGTTGTTTTCATCTGTCACTTTTAATAGATATTTATCAATACAATATTTAGCTTAAAATAATATTAATAATATGGAATATGCTATCAATATTGGCCGCAATGAAATATGTTTGTATTTCCTAAAAGGTTTTTCCTATAAAAATTGGACTTAATCCACCCCATGGGTTTTTACCGGTTATAACCCTAGTAGTTGTTTTGTTTCTTCCAAAATTCGCGTTTTACTCGTCCGGGTTATCCTTAGTTTATTATTAATGGACAAGGGATGATATAAGCAGTATTTAGATGAAATGTACTAGCACTTACATTTAAATTCCAGATCCATACAAACTTTTTTTTAATATAAAAATCAATCAAAGCAACAGAAAACAAACTTCACGGCTGAAACTACGCCTGTCGGAGGAATGTATAAACCCCTAGTAGGTATATAAAAGTAGATAAAGTTATTTTTTTAATTGTTTTGGAAAGGTCCTTCTAATAGCAATCCGACTACAACCGAATTGGTTTCGTCTCGTTGCATGCTAGCTACCCATGGCCACAGATAGCCTTGTGGGACATGAACAGATACCAGGAAACCCATCTGGCCTCTAGTTTTCAACTCTCTTACAAATGTGTCTTATTGCTATTTATTTTGACTCTCTTATATTTTTTGCACTCTCTTGCTCTCGTTTTCTAGCATTCAGTTATATGAAACTCTCTTCCATGCTATCATTAAAGCGTTTACCTTACGTTTATATTTTATTAATATGGTTGAAAGGATTAGAATAAATGTATTGACCTAGCATTGTTCTAGGAAAACCTATTATATATTCACCACGTCATATACTACCTCTTTGGGCTATCCACTTTTAATTACTTTATTGATTAGTAATGAGGAAGGTATAATTTAGAGTAAATACGTCCACATTTGTTTGAAATAAGAGAATAAAACCATTTAGAAACAATCACACTCAATACACCCAAACACGGTGTGAGCCCCTACCTCTATGTTACCCGCAAACAAGTGTCAAGACTTGATGCAATTAGTCTAAGCTCACACCAATGTAGATAGTTTTAAATTGTATAGTAATAGTGCCATGTTTTTATAGGTCAGGGGGAAGAGAAGCTGCTGGGCTCCATCCTGCTGCCCTCCTACAAGGTGTCGCCCTGTTCCGCCGCCGATGACCGGGTGTACCGCAAGTTCTCCTTCAAGGCGGAGCACGCCAACATGCGCACCTACTACTTCTCGGCGGACTCTCGGGAACTCATGGTGCAGTGGATGAACGCCCTCAGTCTGGCGTCCATTCTTCAAGAGGGCGGCAGGTCAGTCAGAAGGTTATTTACCATTGTGATCTACCTTTTTTTAGTTTCTAAATAAATATATTTGAAACTAGTAAGGTCACTATATTTGTGTGTCCCTTTTTATAGATTTTGGACTAACGATTACTTATCTATTAGTTTGAGCTTAAAAGGAAAAATTAAGTTAATTGTAATAAAAATATATATTTGTAGGGCGATCATATTACCGTATTGATAGTTTTTTTTAATATTTGTGAATTAAATTACCCCTCTAGCATTTTAATAAACAGATTAAATTTATTAATGTTAATGAAATATCATATTAATCCTTATCGAAAGAGGTATGAAAGCCATACTGTCTGTGTATGACCTAGTATAATTTAAATTATAGATTTTTAGCCTAAAAAAAACTTCCTATGGCATACAGTTTATTATCACTTTCTTACCTGAATGAATTTCACATAAATTTAACTATACCATAAACTACATATTTGACTAATTATGGTTGAAAAGTTGTACTAATATTTTTCTTACTAAAGTAAAAAGGCACGTAGGTTTCGTTTATTATCGATTATTCGAAATATAAAAATTTACTTTGGCGACCACAATATTAGAGTGTTTTTTAAACCCCTTGTCACTGGCCACCGGAGTTATGTGTGCCCTGATGATGTTGCAGCTGGGAGGAGCGTCAGTCCGCCAGGCCCAGCTTCTCCTCTGTATCTTCCTTGCTCAACCAGAGCGCTGACGATAGCGACTCCGGCTTTCACGGCTACCGTTCCCGCCCTGGCGCCAACAAACAATCAGCCGTGGACGAAGGTAAGGACGCAGCGTCCACACAGCTCAGCACGAGCCACGACTCAGCCGTGTCCAATGGGTGGTCCGGTCCCCGACCAAGCCCCCAAGGGGTCTACCATCAACCTTTGTATGCCAACGCACCTCCAAAACCCCGAAGAATGGGTGGTGAGTACGAGGACTGCGGCACGGTATCTTCTCCCGACGTCACTCTGAGTGCCGGAGACACTTGTGTCGTCAAGAAGGCTGATAATGAATGCCCCTTGGGGCCTGAAGGCTACTCTGCAAGGGTGGCCCAACCCCAACATCCCGTGAGGAACGTCCCGGGTGGGGTTGACGTGGTGAGGTACCATTACCAATCGTCGCAGAGGCCCCACTTGGTGGCTGTAGCCCCGAGTGCGGAGCGGAGGACCCCTGACACATACGGTCGCTCCAACTCGACGACCCCTGGGGTGAAGGCGATAAGGGGAGGTGACTACGAAGATGTGTACAACTGTGATAGTGTGAGTGGGGATAGTGTAACCCACGTGTACAGGCGGCCCTCGGGGCAGGTGGCCTATATAAAGGGGGCCGGACCTCCTCTCTCCACACACCACAAACCCACCTACCCCGGCAGACATGCTTTGCCGTTACAGAACATCGCTCAGCCCATGCCACTGGCCCCCGCCATAGTTGGTTATAACTACACCGACTATAGATACGCTTCGGGCACGCCTTCTCATGACCCGTCGTTAACGACTTCTACAGCACAGCCAAGCTACTACTTGACGACTCCAACACATCAACAGCCAACACATCACCACCATCATCACCAAAGTGTTCAGCAGCAACCCCCTGCAGTTCCTCCGCACCAGGTGCAAACTACCAGGCACCCCCCCAGACCTCACAGCGCCGATTTCCTTGACTACGATGCTAAGCGCTACTACCAATATCAGGGCTACCACACTACGCCGCTCCCCTACAGCAGGCATGTGGTGCATAAAGATCACTCCGTGTATGGCAGCGTGGGGACGTCCAACTGTGCCGAACCTCAAGCCAGTAGGGCAAAGCTACAACGGCCAAAATCGAGTTTAGATGTGATGCCTTCTGCCGATATCGTTGGGAACGATGGTTACTACTGGTCAGAGGAGCATTACGCTCAGAAGATGCGCCAATCTGCGACGTACTTACACCAAACACCACCCGCGATACACCACAGAAATCAGTCTTCATCATCAAGGGCCACGACACCATCAGTTCGGCTGACTACTCCTCTGGGTGTGAACACCATTGATGGCGGGATGGTCTCTCAACCAGCCATCGCTCCTATGAGTGGTGTCAGTTCAGGTGGTAGTGTAAACAGTGAAAGTGCAGGTGTGGTCATGAGGCACCCTAAGAGGGTAGAGCTGGTGCCAACGGAGACGGGGATGAGGTCGCCATCCAGACAGCAGTACCAGCAACAACAACAGAGACGATGGAGCGAGTACACTGACCCTCGAACCGATGGTCAGTTTATGAGATCCGCGAGCGCAAGACTTCCTCGTCAGAAGTATGAAGAAAACGAGGATTCTCAAGAGGAAGATCAGAGGAAAAGGTCTACATCAGACACCAGGGAGGGAGAAAAGAAAATACAACAGGTGTGTGCATAACAATTCCTTATAGTTTATTTATTATATAATACATTATTCAAACGATGCCAATAATGAGCAGCCCTAAATCAGTTAGTTAAAATACAGGCTAGATTGATTCTACAAGGGGTGCACATTCTTTTAAGAAAAGATCAAATTAAATTTTTGTTTATGATATATTTCTAAAGTCTAATAAACTTTTGATGAAAACAAAACATCCAATCAAAAATCTAAGAACATGTCCATATAACTTGTGTGAATTTAATGAAAACGTGGATACCTTATAAACATTTTAATTGGAAGATCAATTTTCGAGGAAAACTAGAATCACCCATAGTTGAGTTACTTTATGCTGAAAAAATATCAGATTTAAACCGTATTTAGATTCAAATGAAATATCTTTCAGATATGTTATTATTATTACTAGCACCGCATCTTACTACCCGTTCGGGTTATACGCATCTTACGCTAATGTGTAATGGTAGGGTGATTGTGAGATGAAATGGAGGACCTACAGTTTAACATGGAATCCGAACCATGGTGGAGGCGTGGTATTCCCCACATTCTTTCAGATATGGTTTGTTAAAAAATTATGTTAAGGTATTCTACTATTTAGTTCATATTTTCTATTACACGTTGATAACATATTAACCATTATGTAAAACACTTCTACTATGTAATCTATGGTTATAGTGATCGATTAATTTCAAAGTGGAACCTAGTTCAACCAAAAATCCGTTTTTGCAAGAATTTGCAGTGCCAATTCAAATCTTTTAATAGCCATAAAATATGTCTACACAAATTTAAGAAATGTATGTACACATTTAATCGAGAAAACAGATTTTTCCTAATAATGATACTTTTTTGCTTTCTCTCAGAATTCAACCTGTAATTATAAAATTAATTAATCAATGCTCTACTACTTTATCTTAACGGTTAAGACTGAAAACTCAAAATTTCATAAGGTAATTTTACATTTGTATTTATATTCACCTTGATATCAGAGCTGCGCTCATTAACATCATAGTTCTGTGGGTATAGAAAATAAATGTTTAATTAGTTTTAATAATAACTATTATTTTTCATTTCTGTAAATGCTATTTTTAATTTAATCAACCTGAAAATTCTAGCTTCAGGGAAATATTTTACTATACATGGTTGATATAGAGTAGACCAATTAAATGTGACAATTTGCATATTGTTATTGTGGATAGCTCTTGTTTAACAAAAGGAAGACACATTCATTTGGAAAACAACAGTACACTGAAATTTATTGATATGTTCTTATTTGCTAAAAATGACATTATTTAATGGCCTCCATGACTACATACACATTCATGTGGGGTGTCCTATTATTGTGAAAAATTCTGTTCACCTACATACCCAGAAAATTGGAAACGGGTCGGGTCAAATGTAAGCAATGTGTCCAGTACGCCAGGATTTTCATTCAACATTTTGAACTGCCTGCAAAATTCCAAAGAGATAATTTATTGGTGCCTTTTACTTGGTCACATTGGTACCCTGATATAGGAGCTCTCGACTACTTTCCATGGGATATTTTAAGTCTAAAGGGATTCACTGAGGTCAGCAAACCTCACACTATGATGACATTGAAACTCAAGAAATTCAAGAGAATATGGAGAGAACTGGACCATTTCAAGCCACCCTCATTACACATGACTGGGATTCAAACCTTGATTTCCCTGTCATTGGTTTATTAGACCATGCAGACACTGGAGCAGCTACAATTGTGTTATTAAAAATATAATCATCAGAAATTTATATTCTAAAATTTTAAATAGTTAATGAGGATTTCATTAAAATAAAACAATTTATACAGTTCACATGTTTTTTTTTCACAATTAAATTAATTTTTATGTAAGTAAACATGTAAAAAATAATAATGGTGAATGATTTTCCCTCAACACTGTTTTAACCAAACGTAAAATATTGTGTATCCTCAGAGAGAAGAATCCATGAAGCGGCTCCTGGAGTGGAAGCAGCGGATGCTTCAGTCTCCGCTGAGCAGGAAACCTTCGGGTTCCTCCACAAGGGGGACTGCTCAGAACGAACTGTCAAAATACTACAAGCAGCAGGTTCTCCGGGAGTTAGCCAACCAAGAGGCTCGGCTGAGAGATGAATCTCGGAGCAGCAGAGAGGAGTCGAGAGGTTCCAGACGCCGGGTCCAGCAAGATGACAACACTTCGGTGTATGGGCGGTCATCTGGTCGGAGTCGTAGTCAGGATGGTAGACGGTCTTCTACGTCAATCAATAGATACAACAGTTACTCTTCCGATGATGAAGGTGAGTGCAATTTTCTTTCTTTTCCAATCTGCTATGTTGGTTCATGGGATATTGTCCAGATTAAGTTAACATTTGATATAATGTTTTGTAATTTGTTGGCTTAAATTAAAAATAAAGGAGTCATTATCACCCACTCTGCTTCCACACAAATGTGGGTAAATTACCTTGAAAATGGTTCCTTCCTCATCCCTTTTCCATAAGAGTAATAGAAGGTGCAATGAAAATAAAAACTTTTATCCAAATTAATTAGTTTATTTTCCTACTAATTAAATTGTATCCATAGATATGTTATGCCAAGTCAATTTGTTTCTTTTTTTAGAAATATCAATCATGCATACCAAAATATAAGAATTAGTTAACTATTAACATTCAAAATAATTATTGGCTCCCTATGCTATATAAAATAAATATTGGCACTTTATACTATATAAACTACTTTATATTTTAAATAGATGTTTATTTTATTAATAAAATGCAATTGTGTTAAACTAACCATTTAAAAAAATTAATGCTAAACTCTAGTTATGCAAATTTTTCTAAGGCTTTAAATCTTATTTATTGCGCATTTAATGGTGAAGTTTTTGCTATGGGATCAACTTCAACATTACTTTGATAACATTTAACTAAATATTTTCTTCTTCTTTTTTTTGCTTAATGCATGAAATAGTTTTAAATAGATAATTAAAATACAAATTTACAAAACTTTTGTTTTATAATGTAGCTTACAATATATTTTAATATTTATTTTGATCCATAGTAAAATATTAATACATTCTGTTGTTCTATGTGTGTTCTTCTTAAAATGATGTCATTCATTATTCAACAACTTGTCACCCAAGAATGCAAGTGTTCAATGTCCAATTTTTCACTTTTGTGTAAAAGAGCATTGAAGCATTGAAGTTTGACCTTTTGTATAAAACCAATGTTACTAGACGACAACTCGAGTTTGTATCTTCTTAAGTAATTATAGGGTAGTCGCAATTTAACAATAGGTGAATCATATGCATTTTAAATAAACTAAAACAACCATATCAAATTTAACAATTTTGGAGATAAAACACTTGCATTATCGGGTGACGAACTTTCAACAAAATTTGTTTTACATAGACTATAGGTCTTCGAGAGTAGGTTTCTAATTTAAATATTACATTCTTGTGGGCTATATTTACTATACACACAATACTTTAATTCTTAAAAGTGCTATTATTTTATTTAAAAATGCATTAGATAATGTATTTAACTATGAAAATTTTAAATTAGGACAGTAAATTCCCAATCTTGAATGGAAGCTATAATGATTTGATTTCCTTTTCTTGTATATTATCTGAAACACAATAAATTTAGATATTTCTTGAGTTTAATAAAAATGAAATTAAAAAAACTTATACATGATATTATAGGTTCTACATATTGGACTTTTAAATATTAATGAATGATTTTGAGCTCATTTAACAACTAAAATATAACTTAATAATTTGTTCTCATGTACTTAGATGTTCATACAAATGATTTTTTAACTTGTTTTCACACTTATAAACATGTATTGTAAATAAAAATTAAAAATAAAATTATTTTAAAACTAAAATATTTGTTTCTGAATTAGAATTTGTATATCCTGGGTGTTCATTTGAAAACTTTCCACCAAAATATCTTGAAAACAATGCATTCGAGATAAAAACATTTTAAACACAAACTGTTTGGTTCTTAGGGAGATGTAAGGTGGTAAGACTGGTATGACCTTGGGTGGAGTTACTAAGGTCATGTTAAGGTCACTTTAATTCTTTTATTACATATTGTTGTAGAGCACGGCGTACCATTTCCAAAATGATGATTTTATGCTTTATAAAGTAAAAGCTATCCTGAAAAATGAGCCTCACCGGCACTGGGCGCGGCATTATAATTTTGTCCATTCAAAGATAACTCCGGAAGGTACAAGTGTTTGTGTGCTTACACACGTGTGTTTTTTCATGTTCATGTATATGTGTATTTGTAAAATAATTATTGAGATAAAACATTTTTTTTATTTTTGGTTTAAAGGAGGTTTTCAAAATACTCTCCATTTTGGGCTAAACAATGATATAGTCTATTTTCAAATTCACTCCTCACGTTTCGTAAGGTTGCGTTTGTAATACTTATACATCCCATTGTTATTCTATTTCTAAATTAAATAATGGACTTTAAATGTCCCCATAAAAAAATCTAGGGGTGTTAAGTCAAGTGACCTTGATGGCCACTCAATTGGTCCTCTTCTGCCAATCCATTGTCCATTAAATCTATTTTCTATTCATAACCATTGGCGAATAGTAATTTATGGAGTGGGAGCGCAGGGAAGTGGAGGGGGGGGGGGGGGGCCCCACCCTTTGGCTGAAAAGGTAAACGCCACCCNGTCGCACCATTTTGCTGAAAATGTAAAAGGCATGCATGCACTATGAGAAGATGAATAGCTTCTTCAATCATTTCCAAGTAGTCAAATTTCCGTCAATAAATATTGAAGCAATAATCATATCACCCAATATACCTGCCTACACTCTTTATTGCCACTGTGTGTGTCAGCCAGTAAAAATACGAGGATTTTGATCACTGCAGT
The DNA here is from genome assembly GCA_902151425.1 of Timema shepardi. Taxonomy (NCBI): domain Eukaryota; kingdom Metazoa; phylum Arthropoda; class Insecta; order Phasmatodea; family Timematidae; genus Timema; species Timema shepardi. The sequence goes on along the minus strand of CABFVX010000693.1, from coordinate 197,189 downwards.
AAAGACATTTGTATTTATTTACAAAAATGCTGAAGAAAAAATTGCACTCATCAGAAAAGTAGACACATTCTACTAACAATAGATTCACATTTAATAATTCAATAATTTCTTCACAAAACTTTATTCGCCCATCAGGATCATCTTAGCTTGATTTTCGATGTACCTGCATTTCCTATGGATGAAACTTATTTAATTGTAATGCCTTTTAAATCAAACCAATTGGTACACATAGTTTTAGAAACTTCTCGCACTGATTTTTTGTGATTTTCTATATAAGTGCCCAAAATTTACACTTGAGTTTATTCACTCTATTCGTTTTTTAATTGCAACATATCCTGTTTCTTAAAATTTTGATACATGATCCAAAACATAGCTGTGTTATACGTTTTTACCGTGTTGTCTTTGGTTGAATGTTACTGCCATTCTTTGAGGTTAATAAACCTCGGTTCCACACAGAAAATTCAATTCTGTTCTCTCTTCCAAACTGTAAACCATTTTTCAAAATTAGATGTTAACAGTAGAAAGCCAACGAGACAATTAATGTATTTGTAACTGGCATTGATATTAAAAACAATGTTTTATTTACGATCTTACACACAAAAACTTGTACTTTCTCGAGCCATGTTTGAATAGGCCAAGATATAATGACGCGCCCAGTGCCGGTGACTCAGAAAATTGTGAGGATCATTTCTCGTGATAATGTTTATTTTTAAAAGATTAAAACCACCATTTTGAAAATGGCACAACTTGATCCACAAGAATATGTAATATAAAATAGGGAGTATAATTTAATAACATCACCTTAGGAACGCCACCCATGGTGATACCAGCCTTACCGCTTTACTTCCCCCTTAGAAACAAATAACTTTTGTTTAAAACATTTTTTTCTGCAGTGTGTTGTTTATGAGATATTTTGGTGGAAAGTTTTCAAATTAACACCATATATATATATGTACATTATATATAATATATTTAAAACCAAATCAGTATACTCCATTTTAAAGCTCTCTGTTATTTGTAGTGGTCATAAATAGCCGTTGGGATTGGTGCCTTTAAACCCTCTAAATAGTACTTTGGCCATATTAAACTAGCGAAAAATAGTAACAGAATATTTATATCATAACATTAGACAAATACTTTTTGGGAAACCATGTTAAAAGCAACATAGTACTATATCAACAATATTGAATTTGATCTTATCCTCATAGAAACATTTAATAAGAAGAGAGAATTATAATGAGACCACAGTGAAAAGATGATATTATTGTGTCAATAAAGCATATACACTAATATAGATACAAGCTTTAAAGGGAGATTGATTATTATTAATTAGGTATAATAGTTTAACTAGTCACTTGTTAGTTATTTCTCAAAATATGATAAAGTGTTGCAACATATTGAACTTATTATATTTTTCTGAAATTTTAAATTTAACTACCATGTTAATTAATCTTATACTTCTATTACCATAGTAAAATTGTTTTAAAGACAAAACACATTTGTTAGTAATATCAATTAATTGTATAACAACATAATTAAGTGGATTTATAATAAACTTAACAACTGTTAATTTTTATGCATGGAAATCAATTTTGCTAGGAAATGTAGATTTGAATAGTATATGCCAATTAAATATATTTATCTTTCAAGTCATGTGCATGGTAAACTGACCTAGCAGCACATGTAATTACAGCATTTGGTTTATAAATGTTGTCGATTTTGTTGTTGTGTGTTTCATAAGTCTAGTTGAGCAGCTCTAACTAATCTACAAAACACTATGTAATCAACAAATTATATTAATTAGGAAATGCGTGAGTGAGGGTGAGGAGAATGTAAAGAGTTCTTGAATGTTCGATATACTGAAATTTGAAAGAAGAAAATATTACTAACAAAATTAGCTCACAGCTTTTAAATCTATATTTTGGTTATTAAATATTAATTAATTGATGTTTTAACCACACTTGATTGGTATTTCAAGGTGTTTGGCTTTTCTGGTGTTTTTAGTGATTTTATCCCCTTAATAATATACATGCATGTGCCAACATATTTTTTACTAGCCAGAAGTTTAAAAGGAATGCCTGCTTTCATCTTATGTTTTGGATGCTCATCCCTTTACAAGGTAACTGTATTAACTTATTTTATAATTTATTAATTTTTTATGCATATTTTAAATCTAAAAAAGGAGCTCACTTAGGGTGATACCTTCCTGCCTGCTTTGGTTATGTGTTTTAAAATCTAACAATCGAACCTACCTCCCCGCTCAGGCTAAATGAAGGTGGCATGGGAAATGGAGCTATGTTAATCACGTTAGCATAAATAATCATTTATTTATTAAGTAATTCATATATTAATTAATGAGTGCATGATTTTTTTATAAATAAATAGATTACTTTTACTAACATGGTAAACTTCTTCTTTTCCTTTTGGGTTATAAAAGATTTTACTTAGTTTGGTGAATGTAGCAATCTAATAATTATTGTGTTCCAAGTGTCTTGGTAAAGTTTCGTTTTGTTTTAGGAATGGTTAATTTTTTGTTTGGCTGTTGAACTATTAAAAATCAAAATTAACACTAAAATAAAAACCATTAATTCCTTTATTGAAAAAACGGACACTAAGTAATTGTTTGTTGTGTGGCTCCCCCGGTCAGAGTTGGGAGACATTCGCAAGGCGAGAAAACGTGTCCGCCGACCGTCGCAGGCAGGAAGGTCCCGCCAAAGTAGTGCCGAGGGCAAACCTAGTCGCCGACACCACTCCACTGTCCCTCCTCAAAATGCCACCTCTGCGCGTTCCACCACTAGCTATGAGAACGTCACCATGACACCAAAAACAACAAGGAGGGAACTACACAAAATTGAAACATCAGAAATTAGGAAGCTTAAAAATTCTTCAACTCCTATGAGGTTTGAAGAGATACCACCTGATGTTGACTATGGTAATCAAAGTAGCTATACTGTTAATTCAAGAAACAAGCCTAAAACCAAGAAAAATGATTTTCACGAAGGAAAAATTTTACTTCAGAATTCTGAGCCAATACAGTCTTCATCAAAACCTATTAAACATAATGATCTCATTGGTATGAAATCCTTATCCCAGGAAAGCGATAAAAATATCTCTTATATATCGCCATTCCGCCATCATAAATACCCAGATTCTTATTTAAGAAATGGAAACTGTGCTCAGAAATCTTCAGGTGAAAGTACTGGCTACCCCAGTCTTCAAGATGATAGAGGTTCTAATGGTAAGCACTCTGATAGTGGTTATGATACTTTACAAGCTAGGAAGGTTTTTCCTGCTGATGAAACAATTTCAAGTCTATTAAAGTTTCAAAAAAATGACTCCAGAAAACACACAGAATTCGTGTATCCAGCTCAGTGGGATGGTGACAGAAAAGACGATCGATGGAAGTCAAAAATTGATGAAAGTCAGTTGGTTAAGGAATTTACTTATGAGTACATTAGCCCGAAGAAAAGTATATCAGATGATAACAAATCTCTAAGTTCTAGTAGAAAAGCAGAAACACCCCCCAAAAATATTGTACAAAATCGTATAAAAGCTTTTGAGGTCGATAAAGAGGAGTCATCTCAACAAATGACTAAGGAAACCTTTCAAATGCAGGAGCCATTAAAAATGTCACCGCCAATGTACCAGCCTAATGAAGCACATGTCTCATGTTTGAAAAACGTGGATGGAGGAAACGCTGAAGTTGATGTCTCCACATCGTCAGGAATCATTCACAAAAGTGAGCTACGTAATTTTATTTTCGGGGACACCCCAACCATAGTTCATAGTAATACAGTTACAAACAAATTAGTCTCTTCAAAAGATAATGCAAAATATGCACAGAAAGATCTCAGTACCCTCATTAATTGTTCCAAGATACCTGGAAAGAATTCTAAATCGGTGAAAGATCTTTTGGCAGATTTTGAACGGAAGTCGAAAATTATGAAAGAGAAACAAGCTGCGGAGAACGAGAAAAGTAGTGAAGATGGTCACGGTAGGAGATTCGTTTTTAGCGACACAGAAACACTTTTATATGACACTTCAAGTGACGCTGAGGGTGACAGGTCACGAGCTACTCCCGTCTTGACCACTAACCCTTGCTCAGAATCTCATATATATCAGTCTTACACAGATGAAGATGATGATAAGGATGAAGAAGTTGCTGCAGTTCTTGGTAAACGTGAACGATTCTTCAGTTCATGTCGAGATTTGGGAAGAAACAGAGATCCAGATTATTATAGTGAGAGGAGACGAAGGAGAAGATCTTCCAGGGCAAGCACTGCCACAACAGACGCTACTGGAAGTGACGACCTTGAGGTTATTATGACAACAGGGTACCTACGATTGAGCATGGCTGAATCTTTAGTGACCCACGAAGATTCTGATTCAGTTTGTAGTACACCTATTCTACAAAAATGCGATTCCGAAAGCAAGGCAGAAAACGATAATAGTAATAAAGAAATTGATAAAGATAATATAATGACAGTGATTGAAGAGCATTATGTGCCTATGACACCGAAAAAGGCTGTACTTGCACCTCCAGACACTTTCGGAATTCCTAAAAGCCCATCAGCTTCGCAAACGATTATAATGGAAAATATTTTTGGTATAGGGGTCGAATGTGAAGAAAGTTCTTATGTGGAAATGACCGAGGAAGGTTTCGTAAGATCATTACTTGCCCCTGATACGAATTCATCCTTCTTGCCAAAATTTGATTTAAGGAGACTCAATTCAAATGATACAAACAATACCTATGCTACACCTGATAGTCCAAATTATTGTGAGATTGGAGCATTAGCTAATGGCAATACTGGACATTCTCATTATGAACTTTTATATCGTTCAGCCTCTCATTACGAACCTGTTTACATGGAGGTTAGCCCATTATCAGAATCACTTAAAATTTGTGAAATAGCCTCTAGCAAATTAGAAGAAAAATATAACAAAAATGAAACTTCAGGGAATTTTATGAAAAAGGTTAATTCTGAAAAACTAATTTATGGAACAGAAGATGGAATAAATCTTTCTCCCCCAACTCCACCAAGAGTAAGTTTACCAGACATATTAAACTCATCAAATGCAGCTTTACAAAATAAATCGCCAGTGAAGTCTGATCGTGACAGCTCTGATGCAGATGATGAGGCATCTAAAGATTTAGACTCGTTGGATGCGCCAAGGCACCCAAGGTTTAGTTTATCAGATACCTTCCGACCAGCCTCATATTATTTGGGTGCAAGTAGTATTAGTGGAAGGGCAATGATGGTTATTGGTGGAGTGACAACAGAACATCATGATTCTTCAGATAGTGATCTTGTCTCACCTCCTCCTATACCAACTAGTCCTCCTCCACTCGATGAATTAGATAACTCGCTTGACCTGCAAGACTCTTCTTTAGAAATCAAAAAGCAGTTTGGAATTCCCACTAAAACAACAAACAATGCCATTGTTAATGATGACAGGGATGAAATAAATAAGCAACTTGATGTACAAAATAAATTGTTAGAAAGCAAAAAACTACATAATAGTTCCAATGAAGTTCCTAGTTCTGGTAGTGACTCTGTCGAATTGTGCCATTCAAGTCGACGAAATATGTCTTTAGATAGTTCACTGAAACGACGAGCCGTATCAGATGACGTTATTGGAAGTCTAGAGGATTACCACTTTCTTCTTGATGTGCCTTATCCAGATCGCCGCAGTGGAAGTGATCTAGACTCAATTGGAAGTAGATCTGGCTTTGCAATAAATGTAGATGATAGGTTAAGTTTGGATATTGATCGTTACCTGGAGGAGTTACAAACACGAGATATACATAATGCTGGCTTTATTTCGAAAGATTTGAAGTGTGGGTGTGATAGACCGATTGCAAGAGACACTTTACCAACTAATGATAACAAGCAGACCAGTTCAAACAACGCACCATGTACTGATGATTTACCTTTTCTATTATCTCACAATGAGAATGGAGCATTAAATGTTGCCAGATATAGAGGGCGATTCAGTGACCCTGTAAATCCTCAAAGAGAAGACATAGAATACCTTTCAGAGATTAATAAAAGAAGACATTCTTCACCTTATAAGCAAGCTGCAAGACCGTCGGTGGAGGAAGAAGTGCATTATGAGAATCTTCACATTATACCTCCACCACCAGAACATGCTAGCAAGGTAGGTGATGTAGAGCATAAACCAGTTACAGGTGATGAGTTGTATCCTCGCTCAAATGGGACAAATGAAAAACCTGTGGACCCCAATGCAGCAAGTGTAGAAGGTATTTCAACATCAGTGTTAGAATCTACATCTCAGAGAGGGCTTGTGTCTGAAAATGATGACCAACAACAGGCAGGTGCACCATATTACTATTCTGATCTCTTAAAATATGAAGAAGATGGTTTTGCAAGCTCAACATCAGAGAAGAGCTTGAACAGCACACGTGGTTTAGTGGGATATCCACATACAGCAGCATCTTTTTCAGGACAATCTTATCGTGTTCATGATTCTTCCAGAATTCAGCCCCTCAACAACCAAAGGGGCCATTCATCAGAAAATATTGCGATTAAGAGAAATGATATTGGTCGTAAAGTGAATCCCATTAATCACGTCGCTTCATATATTTCTAGCCAACAACAACATGTAGAAACTTCTGAAGATGAAGCTCGACGACTTGCAGAAGAGCTGAGGGCAACAACTGCTCATTTCCTTGGTGCTACAGATAAACGTGATCAGGTAGATGAAAGGAACCTCTACGAATCAGATACGCTACAACGGCGCAAAGACATGTCAGTGCTCACGTCTAAAACACATATTTTGCACAGCCCAGACTTTCTCCAGTCCACAAATAGAATCAACCTTTATCCTGAGGGGCTACGTGACAAATCACTTCCGTCTCATTCGTTTGACCATTCAGAAAGACGGGATTTGCCCGAGTTTAGTTATGTTCATCAGCAGCAAAGACGTAGTCGATCACTCGAGGGACTTTTGGATGACGAGTTTACACAATCCTACAATGGACAAGGCTTTAGAAACTTAACTGATCCGGCTACAATGGAAAGAAATCCTCAACTTTCTAGTGTAACGATTTCATTAACTAACGTTCCGTGCTCAGTGAGTACCTCCCAGAGTACTAGAAATAGTTTGCAAAGTATTAATAGTACACAATCAACGAATAATTCATTGAGTGAAATTCAGGGGAACATTATAAGGCCTAATCCTCCTCCACCACTACACGATGAGTCTATATATATGGACTCTTGTGAAGGAGGTGATATTTGGGAAGAGGACGCCCTCTGGAGGGAGAGCTTACGACGTGTCAGTTTGAGACATACAAGATCTCTGGATAACCTTGATGGATTCAAAGGACGCAGCAATAGTCAATTGAGCAACATAAGTGTGGCAACATCATCTACTCTAGTGCAAAGTGCTTATTCAGGGCGTCAAAGTGTAGATCTGCTTTCTTCGGGTGCACCCCGTGTCAAGGTTTCTCGTGACGTCATATATGTGAATGAATGTATGGCTAGAGGACCTTTTCGTAGTCATTTATTTGATCAAACTAGACAACTAGAACATCTTATTGATGAAAGAAAACATGGGAAAATGGGACAATTCCAAAATAATCATTTCACAAACAATGACGGAGTACAAGAAGATGATGGAATCCATTATGAACGATTAACTCGGCAGCATGAAAAAACAAGAAGTAAACACGAATGTTTTGAAGATTATCCTAAGAATATAGATCGACAAATATTTTGTAAAGATGACCTTATACTCGAGAGGAACTTTTCACAAAAAGAATCACACGTAACACGCCCTTTTTTAGAAGAAAGCAACCATCCTTCACAACCACCACCTCCAGAGTCGTTCGAGATAGATCGCGAAAAGCTTCGACAGTGGGACTTGATGTCCAGTGCACCCTTGCTGCAGCGGGAAATGCAAGGGGTTCGAGGAATGCTAGGGGGGGTGGTGCCTCAGGGAGGGGTGAGGGGTGGTGTCGGAGAGGTGGGAGGGGGGAGCAACCACCAAGAGTACCCACATCAGCAACATACAGATTCTGAGGACAACCAGCCGCCCAGTTCAACAGGTTAGTCTAATTTATAATAATGTTTGTATAAAAGACAACGTTTGGTAGTTTTTATTTAAATCTACCATTCATTGTTTATTTACCACACTGGATTTTAATACGTAATAATGTTTCACTGATGGAGACCACATGGAAGTTTGCTTCGTGGATGAAAAGCCTGTTAATCTTGCTTTGTTACAGAACTATTGACAAACAATAAATTTACTTTAGTTGTTATTGAAAATATTGATAAGATAGTTTTAAGGATTATCAAATTTAACAATGAGTTATATATATAATTGCATTAATGCATAGGCATTTGACTCCTAAATGAATGTTGGAGTTCTTCTAAGAACTTGAGTAAATTTTTTTTTATAATTTATTTTAAAGCCGGCTCATCAGTTTGTTTACTATAAAATCACCATAATATTTTGTCTACATTGGTTTTTTATCCATTCATGTCACATTGTAAGCCGACTACTAATTGTGGCTGGAATTTTACGTCACCCAAGGCTGGCCACACACCAAAAATTCAACATTTTGTTTCACGTCAAGACATTTTGTCGCAACGTGCTGCAGACGTCTTGACTGCCATAACATCCAATGAAGCGCCGCACACTGCTTGCGTTATTCTAGTGAGGTGCCTCGAAGCACTTTGCTACAAAAGGCGGTGCTAATATCATTTATGTTTCGCGACAAAACATCAAAGGCATTTTGAACTGTGCATGTGCCAGGCCCTGAATATAACATGTGAATTTTTAGCCATGTAACCATTTAAATTATTTTGAAAAACTGAGTTCAACCACAAAGATGTCAACGTATATTTCTTATTTATTGAATGAACCCAAAATTATTTTTTTCTGGTTGCATGTCAAAATGTTGTGTGAATGACCATAAAAGAATGGCGACGTCTGATTCCTCATTAGCCGTCATAGTCATTCAACTCCACAAATTCACTTAAAAAAATGAACCAACTAAACACTTCACTCAACTTTTTGATGGCACACTTTCAAATAGTGGTAAATTCAACAATTAAAACTTATTGCGAAACAAAATGTGTAAGATGTATCTACACCAAATGCATTGTTATGCGAAATTTTGCCTCCAAACAAATTGTCGCGACTCATATGTTGAATTTGGCATGTGGCCAGCCCTACAGCTCCACTCAGTACTACAGTTAAGTTGCATTCTTAAGTTGAGTTATGTCCATAGCTCCAACACATTTTTGCTCTTTTTTATAAATAGTGCTAGATTTTATATGAGACTACGTTTAAAGTTAAATTAAATTAATAGAAGCGCACAGTTTAATTTGCACCAATCAACATACTTCAATTTGAGCTCGACTAATATAGCAAACAAATATTGCAAATTTTAATTACTTACTACTCGTAACCAGACTAAACTTGCTTTTTAAATATTTAATTGAATTCCTTTTTTGATATTCGAACCCTTTTAGGCGCCTTGGTACTTTCTCCCACAGCTTGCCCTTAAAGGGTGCCTACATGACCAGACTGACAGTATGCATCAGTATTTACAGCGAGACTGTACACAGTCATTCTTCGTGTCATTACTTTTATCAGTCTTTGCTCCTGCATGTGTGCAACAACATGGATGATAAGAAAAAGACTTTGGGCAGTCTATGTTTGCTACTGAGACTGAAGGAAATACTGACTAGCGCGCACACACGGTCAGTATTACTGTTAGTATTAATTATTACTTTATTAATACTGACAGTCTGACTGATATTGTAGGGGCCCTTATAGCAAGAACATGACCATTTCGAAAAGATACACACATACTTTTTTATTTGGTGGTCAATATTAATAACATTTTAAAGTATTATTCACATTAATTTATCAAATCTATCAAAAGTGGTGGCTGCAGATCACATGACTTAACGTAAAATTAAATGATAGTAGTTTTAATTGTGTTTATGTTGTCAGTCCTCTGTTTTCTGTAACACAAGAGTACTTCACTCTTACTAGGAACCCATCTCATTGTCGATTAACCAATAAATTAGGAGCACGATGACGCTTGAACCAGAAGATCGAATTTGTTCACTAAGTAACAGGGAAATTATAATCAGAGAAATATCTTTTCATCAATTTTTACTTTCTTAGTTCAAGATAAATTATTGTAATCGTGGACAGTTTCGACCTTGAGACTGTGATGAATCTTTGAGTTTTATTAGGATTTTACAATTAGGTATGTCCCCATTTCTGTCTGTATTTCTGTCCCTGTCTACGGCCCTTCTTTTGAAAATTGTACTATAACTAAGTTACGCACTATCCACTAAGAAAGAAGGATTCCGTTAAGTATTCTGGGGAATATATGGAGTAGTTGGTTTGTTAAGGGGGTGAGGGAATGTGGTGTAAACACGTGTAGATCGAAGTAACGATCCGTTGACGCGCTGAGAAACATGTCCGTCACAGTTATCCGTCCATTCCTGACTTGCCCCTGTATTTAAGCCGTTATATAATGTAAAATATAGGTGTAGAATAGGAGACTCTATTTAAATTTGTAAGTAGGACCTAAAAGAGTAAATCACGATAGAGTACATCCATTTTTCCCAGTTACAAACATATTACTAATTGTAGAAATTGGCGCGTGCTTGGAATGTAATCATGTCTTACTAGATTTGGTACAGGATCTATAGTAAGTTCACCATAAGAAGAACCTTGTCATGCACTTCTAATTAGGCAAATGTAGAAGGAAGAGGAAAATATAATTAAAATAAATGTAGAGGGAGAGTGGGAAAACATGTATGTTAAAAATCATCTTTCGTTCACATGGCCGAGATTTGAAACCCAACCTTCCTATAACAGGAAAAACTTTGTGTGTGTGTGTGTGTGTGTGTGTCTGGAATAAATAAGGAAATTACAGGTAGTTTTACAAAAACACTAATAAAAATAATGGGGCATTTGTGAATTTACAATATTTAGCTGAAAGATATACTTTATAAATCTTTATATAAAAGAACTAAGCAAATAACAAAGTACATTAATTCAAACACACATATTATCCTCACCTACCAATAATACCTCACCAAACTGAAATAATTTTTTTTAAACATCTTTGTATGACCTTGACACTTGTTAATCTTATAAAAAAATAAATTTCATTCTTCTGTACGTTAATCTTTGTTTTTCAAAAATTGGTAACCTCTGAAAAACCATGACAACACAGAGAATTTTGTATTATGAAAATAGGGATTAGTTACTCTTCTATCATAATTATTTTATAAACTCATCTCACTTAACTTTGTCTTACAACAATTATATAAATATATTAAAACTGTAGCTCATAAATGTATTGTGGCCTAACAACATAAGTTATTCAACGGCTGGATTTCGGAAAGAAAGTGTGGCGAAGTTAAGAAATACAACCCGAATCCATCTTGCCGCGGTACCTTGTATTTTAATTGTGTGCAGTGTACAACCTTAATAATCGAATGTCTGTTGACGGGCTTTGTGATCGAGGAGGGGTGCAACGCCCATTGACTCAATCCAAGGGTTATTATCGATCGGCAGCACGTGGAGGGGTGCTTTAGTAGTAAAGCTGGAGATTGAGAGAGAGTTTTCAAAGATTTGAATTAAACTTTGAGAATAATTTATACCCCATTTAAGTTTAAGGTTTCTGCTATTTGGCGTGCCATTGCAGTCACTTTGCTTTGAAATAATGTTCTGCATTGTGAAGTTTGACGGTAAAAAAAATCTAACTTTTTAAGTATATGTTTTGTGTAATTTATATTGAACAAGGGGTAATTAAGTTTGAATTTGCGGCATGTTCAAAATATTTGAACTGTTGACCAAAATAAAGGTCACAATTAGTCTCTCCAATTACAATTAATATTGTTTGGCACTTCTATAAAACCTTGTTAGATTCCCTTAAGTTTATGATAGTAAAACATATTTATATCATCCTCAGCCTTCCTGATAATACGAACGTTTAACACAAAACTATGGGTATGCTATTGATGTAAACAACATAAACACATATTTTTTAATTGGTTCTAATGGTTTTAGTAATAAACTTTGTCAAATGCCTCCAATTCTATATTTTGTCTAGTGCTCTACTCCAAATATCACTGCTGATGGAACTACAGGTCTTTTTTTAGAAAATCTTTATCTTCTATCTCTCTCAGTTAACTAATGCTAAATTTCCTCGCTCTCAATTATGTAGGAAGGTGTTGTGCTGGGTGGGTTAAGCAGGACCTCGACTAACCAGTGTTGCCAAACTTGTATAATATTTCGGAGGAGAATGACCACACCACAACGAGATAATGACAACGCTGTTTCCCACTAGTAACCTTGAAGGTTCCTCAGCGATGATATCCACTATAAACGATTTGGAAAATTTTATTTATGTTTTTTAAATTTTATAAAAATGTACTATCATATCTATGTTACTAAACAAATAATAAGTAAAAAATTTAACGCCTTTTAATACCCGTTTGAGCTACCTGCAAATTTACACTAATGGGCTAAGAACAAGCTAAGGTTTGAAGGAAATGTACTCGTATTTGCGTGGAGGGACATTGAGAAGTGGTTTAGAAAAAAAGAAACACCCTCGTCACACTCGACCAGGACTTGAACCATCATCCTCCGTCATTGGCAGTGGTTAACAAAAAGTTACTTTGCTCTAAAACAATTGAAGTTTAATAGTTTTATTTTCTTACTTTGCACCTTGTCTTACTACATATTCGGGCTATACACACTTACGCTAATGTGTAATGGTAGGGTGATTGTGAGATGAAATGGAGGAATTACAGTTTAGTGAGGAATCCGAACAATGGTGGAGGCCTGGCATTCCACACATTCACAAGTTGTGATTAATACACGTCTTGTCAGAGGTGAAGGAAGGGTTTGGCAATCAGATAAATTTGTGCCGGGACCGAGGATTGGACCCTGGATCTCAGCACAGAAGTCTGACACCTTACCTCTAGACCACCAGGTCACCTTATACTAGATAAAATTCTAACGTGTTTTAAATATATTTTCTCCACCAGATCATATGTTGTCACTAAAACCGTTATTGGACAAAGCTACAGTTATCAGAAAGTTATATTTGCACTATTTTTTTCTAACTTTTTTTTTTGGCCCGTTCATGAATATTATTTTTTATACTTGTCCTATTACTTGTTGCTTATTCGCTAATGGAATGGGAATGAGGTAGGTGTAACTTTAGAGGAAATGTACCTCTCTGTTTCTTAGAGGTATATTGGAAAACAATTTATATAAAATAAACCCTCTGTATACCCTCCCGGAATTCGAATCTCAACCACCCGCCACCGGTGATCCATTCCAACATGAGTGTAATACGTCATTTAATGCAACCACCATTTAGTTGAGTGAGTGAGGAGTCCAAAACCATCCACGTGTCCACAGGATGGGGGTATCTTTACTATCTCTGCGGTATTTTCCCAAGATCATAATTATTCTTCTTAAGTCAACCCGTTGGTTTGTTTGATGTGATTTCTATCCATCCAGTTGGTCGGTATTTCCTGCACCATCTGGTGAAAATACTATGTACTTGGGAAACTCAAAAGATGGGGTTGTTCATCGTTGCCTTACACAGTGAATTTATACGAGCGAGCGTGAAAGGGCCACCAATTTTGCCGGAAAGGAAATTTAACCTTCTTTCTATGGTTATTTTACATTCCACAATCAACATGGGACCGACGGCTTTACTTTCCCTTCGAAGGAAGTTGTTCTACGGATATTTTATCGCTCAACCTTGGCTGGGGTTGAACCCACGAACAGTGAGACTTGAAGCAAGATACTTCACCCCAAGATCACCAAGGTCAAAAAACAAGATCATAATGATAGTAATGTTAATTTAAATTGAATATTTAGGCATTAATTTACTTAATTTAAGGCATTTGTAGATGGATTACCAGCCCATGTGAAATTTCACTTTTTAAGACATTCACAAGCACTCGCCTTTGTATATTATGTAAAACCACTCTTTTAATGAAAACCAAAACCATTTTGTGTGAACAAAACTTGTGGTTTAAACCTGTCCTTCCAGTTCAGAGCTAACCACGCTATCGCACAACCCATTCTTCCAGTTGCAAACATATGGCCAATTTTAATTGTTTGCTTCCCAATCGCCTTAACAAAAAGCAGTAGCACAGCATTACAAAGCAAGTAAACATTGGGAGCATGTAAGAAATAACCTCTATCAATTCATTATTATTATTACTAACACTTCCTGAGATCCTCGGACCACTCTTTTAAAAACACTAAACTAAAGTCTTACTTGGCCAAATTTGTTAGGGGATTTAAAATTCAACATAGGTATAGTTTTATTTACATGCAAAGCAGAGCTTTTTATTTATACTAGAGAAGAGTTGAGCTATTTGTAAATCACGACACTTTTTGGTAGGTAGCTCTTTTTTTTTTACAAAACAAATCAACTCCTTTTTTTTTAAACTGAATTGTGTTGTGACCCCTGATATGGTGACTTTTCATCAATGTTGGCTACGCTACTTATTTTTTAACACACGCTGAAAAGGTTCTTTCATTGGCGATCCCACTAGACTACAATTTGTTAGAATAGGTGTTTCGTCATGGCTCATTAGCGTCAACCAAGTGCAAAGTGTTAATTGCGGGGTCCTAATGAGATTTATTCTCAACCATATTTCATCAAGAGGCTCTGAAAACTCGGGATCCATCTAAAGACGAAACAAAACACTCGCTGATATTTTAGAGTTTTAGATATGGCAGCTGATTTAGTGACACGGTTAGTATTCCTGACTCAGACCTAAGTAGATGAGACTACATTCCTCCCTACAAAAATAAGGATTTTTTTTACTTTCACATAAATATAAAGTGTTGTGATTTTGAATATTTTTCTGTTTAGTATTATGATGGAAATTCATGTTTTATGGTTGAGAAAAAGGAGTATGCAATGATAGGGAAGTGTGGAGAAAGTTAGTGAGGGAGGGTTAAGTACGAATTGTTTTTTGAGCTATATGCATAGTTTCTTGCCTACCCCTTAAGGGAACGACTTTATTAGGTAGGAATGTATTTATTTGTCCCCAAACTCATAAAAGTGTGTTTTACAATTTTGTCTATGTCTACCTAAGGGTTACAAATGAAGTGGGTTGATGGATTTCGTTCAAGATTGATATTTATATGTTATATTGTGTATACCTTGGGGCAAAATAAGGATTTAAATTCTAGCTCTAAAACTAAGGATTGTTTACTGGCAAATAATCTTTGAAAATTCGAAACTTTTCGTAAATGACTCCAATTATGTTATTCTAAATGGATGCATGGATAAATAATGCTACATACTTGTTTTACAGAAAATAAATTATTTAAGGATATTTTATTGATTACTTGAGTTTTGAATATTTTTTTCCCTAAACATGACTAGATCACAAGAGAAAGTATGTACGATTGTGTCATACCATTTTATTTTGTACGTTCTAGTTTCTATTACTTATTCCTCTTATTTAAACTGTTTTAATACTTCCAGCCCAGATTCAAGCATAGTTCATATTTCTATAAAGATCAACGCTGAATAACTTGCGTGTGGACAGTCAAGCATCATATAGTCTGGCTGGCCGATGGCAGAAAGATCTTGTTTCGATTTATGGCCAGGTGTGTCAAGATATCCCCCCCCTCCCCCCACCAAGTGGGTTAATATAAAAATATGCTTTTATTATTTCCACCCAGTTAGTATAATATAACCCAGACGGGTAGTAAGACACGAAGGACGGCGCAACAGATTTACCTGATTCCAGAAGTTAATATTCACGTTCGGGAGAAACTAATCACTAGTCATAAAACAAATGAGTATCAACATGCACATTAAAATGAAAGCACCACAGCAGAGAGGATTCTCTGCTTATATTTGTTAAGGACGTTGCCTACCTGTGACGTCACGGCTGGTCAAGATAAAATCTTCCTTGTTAATGAATTTACGTTTTACTCAGCGAGTTTTAAAGATATAACTTTGAAACAAAAACCATACATTCTTAAATAATTCTAAAATTAGTCCGACAGAGCTACAGAGTTTTTATTTTTAAGTAGTTTTTTTTTAAAACATTTTATAAATTCTCTACAACTTAACCTATTTGTATTGGCACCGAAAATGGCCGTTAGTGTGTAAATTTGACATAGGAAGAGGGAAAGTGTTATCAGCACATTGACAAGAGCCCTCTCAGGGTAAACTTCTCACTTCTCCTTAAATTTTGTATTTTGGCATCTAGGTGTACTTGTGCTTAGACTGCTTAGATTCGTCAAGTTAAGATGCGGCCCGTTTCGCTAAATATCTTCGAAATCTCCAAGTAAGCAACGTGGTAAAATAAACAATATTTTCATTTACTTTATTTCATTTTATTTGTGAATAATTTTTACTGCTCTGTACTTAATATTCAAAGAAACACGCTATAAAAAGCGAACTCATGAAAATATTTAATCCAAATAAAACTTTTTCCTTTCAATGCATATGATAGGGTGAAGTGTAATACTTTCTGTACGATTGAAACTCTATGAGAAAGTATAATATGTCAAAACAAGTCATAGCTGTTAGTAATCTTATGTTGTAATTTCTCGCGTAATTACTCTTTATCTTTTCACACCTCTACCCCCTTTTCAACACTTTATCACTCTATTCTCACTTTCCGTTAGTTAGGCAATTTATTTTAAAGAAACTTTCTCTTGGTCGTTAATTAACCAGAGTGATATTTTTAATCATCGAAGTTAGATAATTTAATTAAAAAGTTTTCTTGTCGAAATTAATGAGAGAGCTATAATATGAATTTGATAGGAAGAACATTATAATGTTAGTTACTAAAGTTACTAAAACAAATTGAATATATCCGTGGATTAAGTCGTGTTATTTGCCGTTATCACAGTTGATAAGACATTATCAATACCTATAAAATAAAACATTTAATATAGTAAAATATTTTCAATATTAGACACAAATAAATTTGTTTAAAGTTTTAAACTATTCTTCCTACCAAAGTCAGTTACTCGACTTAGTTCAAATACTAGCTTACAAAAAAAAACTAGGGTTGACATTCCACGCCATCTTTTTTATTAATGTTTCTGCATCCTATTTCCAAGCGAATGTGTATGCATCTTCTCAAAAATACCTTCTCATTCTTACCATTATTAAATGTTTAGTAAATCTTATATTTGTCCGACATCTTATTTGGGTCCTGAATGGACACACCAGCCCCCAGCCGTTTATTCATCATTGTGAAAGGGGAAACTCACATTTCCTCAATGGTAAAAGGTTTTCGGCCATGACTGGAATTGAACCCGGGACAAACAGACAAGATACCGACTGAGTTAAGGTTTGTACGTGTGTAATGATCATGGCCGAGACCATTGTTATCATAAACTACTAGGGGTGTGTGGGGATCCCGAGGGAAAAAATATTTCCCGTTCCCGACTCGATTGTCAGGATGAGATGCTATAGTCTCAAAAATTTTGGAAATTGTTCTTTCATTCCTGAACATAGAAAACGTTGGGTTACTCAACACATTTTTATGTTTGCTATTATTATTTGAAGTGTGTTATATATTTATTTAAGTTGTATTGCTCAGTTGATTTATTTTGTATCTCACTTAGGTATCCATTTAACAAATTAAATATTGCACAGTCTCTTAAGATAGTATTAGAAAAAATTAATTATATACATTTTTTATTCCCGTTCTCGTATCGAAGTAAGGGATTATAAAATTCTCGTCTCGATTGTTGAGTCTCGTTCCCGTTCTCATCTCGATTGTTGAATCTCATTTCCATTCTAGTCTCGATTATTGAGTCTCGTTCCCGTTCTCGTCTCGATTGTTGAGTCTCGTTACCGTTCTCGTCTTGATTGTTGAGTATCGTTTCCGATCTCTTCTCGATTGTTGAGTCTCGTTCCCGTTTTAGTCACGAACGAAAAAACATGATCTTGCACACCTCTCGTATCTTCTAAACAAAGTCAAATTAAACCCCGATATTTATTGGTATGTACAGTCAATTTTCTTGAAAAAACCTTTTCTGACAGCTAGGAAAGTAACTACATCTACCTTCACGTATTAATACGTCAATTATGTCAATTCATATGATCTTCTGCTGTCGCTTTTTATAGATATTATCAATACCTATAATTTAACACTAATAATATAGTAAAATGTACAGTTAATTTAAATTAATATGTTTCTTTGTAAAACATCCTGCCTATGAAAATTGAACTGTTTCTACGGTACTTTGGATTGTATCTACCGTTAATTGGACCATATCTACGGCACATTGGACTGTATATATATTGCCCATTGGAATGTTTCTTTGGCACATTTGACCGTATCTACTGCACATTGGACTGTTTCTATGGCACATTATATCGTATCTACTGCCCATTGGACTGTTTCTATAGCGCATTGGATCTATCTACTTCACATTGGACTGTTTCTATGACATATTGGACTATATCTGCGGTACATTGGACTGTATTAATGTTTATTGGACCGTATCTACGGCACATTGGACTGTTTTTCCTTAAAAAAAAAAAGTGATGGTATGACTTTACATTTTGAGTACCTTGTTCAGTGTGTCGTCAGTTTAATAAGGTTGAAAATCACTGGTGTAATGCGTCAATCTCGCAATAGACAGGACTGCCAATGACGGTGAGATTCGGGTTGGATTCCAGGTTTGGTGTACTGAAGGTTGATTTAACCTGAATGCTTTTCCACGCTTTCTTTCTCCACCCAAATACTGGCACACTTCCACTAGACAAACCTTCCCCATCCCTAACACAATATCGTAATATGTATGTGCTTTCAACTAGAACAGGTATTAAGACGTGGGGTTAAAATAAACGAGCCTAAATGGTACTGCCCTGGAAGATGTGCACACGTGCGCCTGTAACTGTGTTCCCAGGGCCAGACGGCGTCACAGTACAAACAGGAGCATGATTGTCTGCCAAGTTTAATTCATGGCTGAGTGGTCGTTGCGACTACGAGGTCTGCATAGCCAATCATCGTGTGAACGGACCACCGGCTTAGCGTATCGACTCTAGCGATGATCTTCGTGTTCCAGGTCGGAAAGCCACCCGTGCTAGGTGCACTAACCGTCTGGGATAGCCGCATAGACTAGGGAGAAGGGAAGTGTAGATATAGAGTAAAGTGGCCAACACCCGCACAAGTCTGGCTCGAGAGTCCGGCTAGGTAATTTGTCATTTCTCATCACACACGATGTCCCATCAGCTCGAGTGGACTCCCAACTTTTCATAAACATTTCAGTAGCTACACTGAGATTGCCGAACCGAGTTGCAGCAGCGGTGATCATTTTAGGAAAATGTAGGTTAAGAACTGGTTGCTACAAAAAAACAGATTCACATATTTAAATTTACTCATTTTTATATCAGAGATGGTAGTCCTGATGACTGCAAAAACTACTTCAAAATGTCTAGTGATAACCTAAAATGTTTGCTTGGAAAAAGTAGGTCCATTTATATTAAAAGAAAAGACTGTGGTGTGGAATGCCATATAATATAACACCTGCAGAAATTGGTGGTACTAATCTAAAAACATTGACAAAAACTCAAGGTTCATAAACGATATAGATTTGGAAATCGGTATAGTTCCTGTTAGTGACAAAACCACATTGAATGCAGTATGCATGCAAGAGTCTGACTCGTACCCCCTTATCACGTGCGAGCCCCACCGACGACGGTCGTGGCAAGCTATGCCGGACTCTGCTCGTCTGATGCCAAGCCTGACTCGTGACCCTCTCTTACTCCCCCCGCCACTTAACGATTTTAGATCATTAGAAACCGTGCCGAGCTGAGCCGGACTCGCGAACCAGATTTGTAAGGAGTAGACAACTTTTTTTTCCCCTTAAAAAGGTCCACTAGAAAATTGTATTATACCTTTAACAGAAGACAGCTCCTCCTAAGGATATGTGTAGTCAAGTTTGTTTTATACCAAAGAATCACATCCAAAATGGTTCTCTTCTCTTTCACTCTTCTTAGGACTTTTTCACTTTGTCGCCTTGTCTTTACAGCTAATTTCTCAAGTCTTCTCCAGCACCACATTTCAAAGCTCTCCAAGTATCCC
>CABFVX010000693.1:154697-177062 GCA_902151425.1 Timema shepardi | reverse complement strand
TCCCCCCCCCCCCCTTTTTCCATTTTTCTAAGAGTCCAAGTTTATGAGGTGCTTAGGAAGAAGAAGAATTCAAATACTATCTGGCTTGAAGGAAAGAAGATCATTCTGGGAACTGAGGGAGGAAGCAAAGGACAGGTTACACTGGTGGTCTAAGCTCACTGACAAAATGAACCTGTCGTAAGACAGAACATCTAATCATAATGATGAACGTACATAATATGAGCTCAACTGGGAGGGTCTTTCATCACATTCCAGAGCAGTCCATACCCCCATAGCCACCAAAACCCGCTTTCTAGACCCTTGATCTAGAGAAAATGTATTCGCACTTGACAGGCGAGAGAAAGGGGGTATAGATAAAGAAGGGTACAGCTTAGTACACCCGGCTGGGTTTCAGCCATCATACTATACCATACGTGACTGAAACTTTAGTACGTGTGCTCATTAGTTAGGGTAGTTTAACCCATACATTTACATTTAGCTGTGTGAATGATTTTAAGTTCACAAAAACTGGTTTAAACATTATATTCTACTTAAATAACTGTTACGACACAATCACACTAACTTTATATTAGGTTGTATTTATTATAGCGTGGAGCAAAATTTTCAACAATAGGATTTCAGAAAGTAAGTTTTCATTAGAAAAACCAAAACATTATCTGGTTGATCGCCATAAATATTTTTCCTATATACATTTCAAACAAAAGTGTTTAAATATTGTTAACAAATTTCAAATGTTTTAAAACCACTTATTTGTAAACTAACCCTAAATAATGTATAACTTTTAAAATAAAAAGTATATTTATTGACCATGGAAAAAAAAATCCCAGATATTGAATTCGAACAAAATCTTAAAGGATATTTTTGAGCCATTTTACATTTTCTACAATTTTTCATAAGTGCACTAACTCCCTTTAAATTAATTAACTTATAAAAAAATACATTATTAACTATTATGTGATCTAGTCCCCAGATAACAATTTTAAGCAAAATTGTTGAAGATTTTTTCACATAATTTTAAATTTTTCAAAAATTGATTTATAGTAAACTACTATTAAATTATTTTCTTAAAATAATATATATATATATAAAATTATGTATATTGTAAAAATTTTACCAGATACCCATTTTAACCAAATCGTTAGAGCCATTTTCAAAAGATTAAAAAATGAAAAATAACAGTCATCAGTAAACTCTCCTTAAACGATTCCCCGAAAAACCAGTAAACAGTTTACACTCCTCAGATATATGTACATTTTGAACAAAATTGTAAAATCCATTTTTGAAATAATTTGAATTTTATCAAATCATTCATACCCACTTCAGTGGCCAAATGGTTTATGGCTTCCCTCTTTTATTATATTGGCTTTCTGATGATGGGGTGATAGGAGATTTAATCCCAGTCGGAACTACTAAGGGTGTTTTTTTCCTAAATTGTTTCGCACTCTCCTTCCACGAAAATGCGAATAGATTACTTCTAAAATGCTTTCTTTCTCATCCCTTATATTAATCATTTATTCGTATTGCATGAACGGGTAATGAGACGCGGGGATATAAAAAAAATCAGTAAACTACCCCTAATTTTAGGACTAGCCTACTATCAAATTAGAAAAAAAAATCCTTAGATATAGCCATATTATAATATCTAAATATAATAGCTGAACAAAATCTATAAAATTGTTTCAGATCGGTGGCCAGACAGAGACAAACATATTATGTGAACAGACATATTGTAAAATCCTGTTTATTGGATTCGTGGTCACATAAGTACAATCTCAAGGTTGAAAATATTCACAATTTCAATACTTTATTTTTATATCAGAAAGGTAAAATTATTAAACATAAATAAAATCTAGCATAAATATATATTTACCCGTGCTCTGTATATTACAACCCGCACGAGGTTTTATTTTGTACCGTGCCTTAATACTCGTTCGGGCTATACGGTAATGAGTCAGGAATTGGGAATATTGAGGATAGAGGAAATGAACCCGCATTTGCGTGGAGGGAGAGTAGAAAATCATTTAGGGAAAAGATCTCCAGTTCACCCGAATGAGATTCGAAACTGGATCTCCCCGCACTCAGCAGTCTAGCTCAACACGAAACTAGCACTTTAACTAGCTACGCCACCAACGCGGGCTACGAGCTATTATTATATTAATTAGCACAAAGAAGGATTAAATTGCTGAGGGTCCAAAAATTCAACTACTGTAGATATCAAGATAAAGGATTTTTTTTAGCACTGGTTCTTACTACTCGTTAGGTTTATACGCATATGTACTAATTACGCTAATGTTTTAGGGATTATGAATTTATATTTAGAGGAAATGTACCCACATTCACCTGGAGTAAGAGTGGAAAACTATTTGAGAAAAGACACCTAAGTACACCCAACCTAGTTTCGAACCTTGATCTCCCAGTCCTTGGCAGTATACTCTACTGCGAGAGTAGTAGTAGACCAAGTGGCCACCGAAGCGGGTATATTTTTATTTAAAATCTTTTTCAACCTCATTTCTTTACAACAGCTTTCATGGGAATGTAGGGGGCGCGACAAGAGTATAGAGGGTAAATATTTTTACAATTTTTACATCAAACTTTTTTTTGGTCAAATAAATCGGTTATTTCTCCAGTAGAAACATAAAGCTTAATTTTATTTACATGGTGATATCAACAGTTGTTGAATATCTGTCAAGGGTCTCCTAGAATTTAATGACAACTTTATCTCTTCATTTAAAAAGTTTGTCATCTAATGCCACCTACCTCTTGACAGATATTCAAGAACTGATGATATCACCACGTGAAAGAAAATTAAACTCAATATTGATATTAAATAATATTCAATTTATGTTGTCCAAAAAAAATAGTTTTATAAATAAAATTGTCTTTTCTCACATTCCCTACAATCCCACCTTAAAGAGGTTTAATTTTATAAACCGTGTTAAGCCTATTTAAAATGTATAAAACTGTTCGTAGGTGGTCCTTAATCTTCACTTAACCTACTCTACTCATAGTAGCAATGCTACCATTCATGGTAAATATTGTACCAACTAAACCACTACACTTAACTTTTGGAACACACCTCGTGACAAAATATTCAAGTGGAAGTAATTTCTACTTGAATGGAACTTGTGTTCAACCCACCGTGGAGAACAGGTCACTTGAAACTTACTTCAGCTCGAATAAAGGCTCATATTGTTGAAAGACTGGCCAACTACAGTCGGTAAGCACAGGGCACTTTAAAAATAGAAACATTTTGTTACATTTTACAATATTATTAGTTAGTGGTGTGCAAAGTTCATTTTTTTCAATTCAAAGCGAAATGCAAACGTCTATATATTCACATATATACGTTTGGGCATAGATTATCACCACGACTTACTACCCGTTCAGGCTGTACGCTTATGTACTAATTACGCCAATGGTTTTAGGGAATAGGAAGGTAATATTTAGAGGAAGCGTACCCGTATTTGCACGGAGCGAAAGTCTAAAACAATTTTGTAAAAACCACCCTCAGTACACCTCTTACCTCAATCTCCCCCGTCATCGGGAGTCTATTCTACTGCGAGAGTGATGCCTTAGACTATGCGTCCACCGAAGCGGGTAACGAATATATTAATTGTTTCTGAAGCTGAATCAAAGTTAGAATATTGTTTAAAACTATTTTATGCTGTGAAAAAAAAAGAGCTTATGACAACTTGTAATCCATCACTTTACATATTAGCATCTGAATATAAATTTATAATGTAGGGGAAGGACGGGTTTGTAAGGCTGTACAGTGCTGCTATCCTACGGTAAACGCGTGAATGTCCCCTGAGCTGTGTTGAGTCACTAGAAGAAGAAATAAGTGCGTGATCACAAGTTATTGAAATGTTTGTGTTTTTCATACCCTCTAATCTAAGGTAAGTCCTCATATCATGTAATGATCACAAACTTTGTAAAAAAAAGCTAGGTTTTTGAAACATAGTTGTTTTAAAAGTGGTAACTTGGCTCCAAAATTCAATATTAAGAAATGGTTCATCGCTGTTTGTTGACGTCTGACAACAAGCTTTTGTTAATGGCGTCTGGACGGGCACATCGGTCAGTAGATGGATAATATGCCCGCCTCCACTATTTATCTTTGTTTTTAATACAATTATATTATAATTCTAATTAATACAAGTTTTAAATATAATTATGTGTGATAAACGATTATTTGTAGCACTTCTGTTACCTAATATTGTATTAAAAGTAAAAAAATGATTATATTAGAATAGTTTTAAATTTCATAATTTTTTATGGTTGTCTTAACTATATTTTAATAGGGTTTTGTTTTAGGAGCGATGGTTTACAATTACAAGCGCAAGAGAGAAAGGCAATCGTGGGATTCAGGTAACATGCTAAAAGCAATAGAGGCAGTGCATGACGGTATGGCTTTCTTAACCGCTGCAACCATATACAATGTCCCTAGGAATACTTTTAAAAGGAAAATGTTGAACCAAAATATGCGTGCTACAGGCAATAAAAAGGAATTTTGAGGTTTTAAGTCAACAACCATCTACTAATGTTGGAGACGAGACTTTTCGGTATGACTATTAATAATTTGCCAAGTTCAGCATTTGAACTTGCTGAGAAAAACAACTTCCTCATAATTTTAATAAAGATATCAGGATGGCTGGAAAAAGATGGATCGCTGGTTTTCGGAATTGAAATCCAAAGTTAACCAACGATAAGGTCACCTGATCCAACTTCTTCAGCAAGAGCTAGTGGTTTTAACAAGGTTTCTGTTAAGAAATTTTTTGACATCCTGATCGAGGAAAGAGGCAAACACAATTACCCAACCCATCGAATTTTCAATGCTGACGAGACTGGGCTCACTACAGTTCAGTCTAAAAGCTCAGGGTAAAAGCTCAAAAGTTCTGTCTTTAAGAGGTAGGTGACAGGTTGGGTATCTCACCTCAGCCGAAAGAGGGTTTTTGTCTTCTTTGGTAATGTGTATGTCAGCTGGGGGCATCTACACCCCCCTTTCATTATCTTTCTCCGGGTTCGGATGAAGGCTGAATTGATGGATGGAACTCCTCCTGGGACTGCATTTACTTGCCACCCTACTGGATGGATGCAGACAGAGATTTTTGTACAATGGTTTATGTATTTTCTAATGCATGCTAAACCCACAGAAGATTATCCAGTATTGTTGATATTAAATGAACATAACACTCATACTAAAAACATTGAGTTCATTAGGCTGGCAAGGGCTAATCATACAGCTGTGGTGTGCATACCACCTCACTGCAGCCCTTGGATGTTTCTTTCATGGGGCCCCAGAACACTTTTTACATTCAAGCAATCGAACGGTTTTTAAGGAACAACCCCGGGCGAGTAGTGACGCAATTTCAGGTGCGTCGTCTTTTTGGGAAAGCCTACACGAAGGCTGCTGTTCCACTCAATGCAGTGGATGGCTTTAGCAAATGTGGCATTGAACCACTAAATGAACACATTTTCTCAGAAGAAGACTTTACTGCAGCAGAAGTAACGTAACTTCCACCAGCTGCCATGGCATCAGCAGTAAATGCTCTAGAGCCACCACCCACCGACAGGACTGCCGCTCCTTCATTGTGAGCTGGATCGTCGAGCAGTAATACCTCCGTCCTAGGTAAAACTAATGATCCACAACCAGGGTCATCATTTTACATCCACCCTGAGGATTTCCCTCCCTTTGCCTCGTGTATCTGAAGCAAAACGTAAAAGCAATGTGAAGTAGAAAGGTTATGCAGCGTTGTTGTCAGAAAGTTCTTATAAAAATGATCTGTTAGCCGAAAAAGCTGGTAAGGAAGCAAAAGAAAAAGCTATGAAACGGAAAATATCTGAAGAAAAAAATAATGCTAAGACTATTAATAAAAATCCGAGGAAAAAAGCTAAGAAACCCCGGGTCAACACTGGTAAAAGAAACCTGTTTGAAGACATCCATGTGACTACGATTCAGAATGTTTATATTGTTGTGAAAAATCTTCAGCTGCAACTTCCAATGAGCGTTGGATCAAGTGTCAAGGATGTGGTTTGTGGGCCCATAAACTGTGTGCTGGTGTCGGGGAAGAGGACAATGGGTATTTATGCGAAACTTGTAGCTAAACTCACTAAAAATGACTTTACTTTTAAAAAAACTTTTTTTTATAATAGATATTTTTGAAAAAAAAAACATAGTTTGTATCAACATGTTTAATATTATATTAGTTTGACTTTAAATAAGTAATTTTTTTCTAATTTAAAACCCGTTTTCTCAATTTCTTTACCAATTTTCAGCTATGTGGCCATTTTGTCCTACCCCTGTGGGCATAATAACCACTTAGGTACTTTTTTAAAAATTAATTATTTAGGTACTTTTCCTTTTTCGAATCACAACAAAAAAAAAATTACATGTACTAGGATGGTTGATGTGTATAAGCTGTGATTTTGAAGTTTCTGTACCGCTTGAAAGTTAGTTAAAAACTTCAGAAAACCTTAGCCTGGCCGTTATGATCTACACTTCGTTTATCCTGAAAGGTATAAAACTAATCCTGGTGGGTTCCACTGTGGTGCAGCTTATATGATAGGGCCATAGTAGATCACGTCAAGGTAAGACTGTAGTAAGCTTTCGCCGTAAACAAAATGCACGTAAGAGAATAATACTGTAATTAAAGGTTGCCTTCGGTGGTCTTGGTCTTGGGACTCGGATTTGCTTGGGTTCAAACCCAGCTGGTTTCAAAGGATTTTTCTTGAGAGATAAAAGTCTATTGACCAACTTTCTTCAGAGAGGAAGTAAAGATGGGGTCCCATGTTGATTGAGGAATATAAAAGAACTCTGGAAGGTATGTGAAAATACCTTTCTTTGGCAAAATTGGTAGGCTATTTCGCTCTTGCTCATAGAAATTCTAGTGAGCTGATGTAATGAGTCGGTTTAAAACGTGCACGTTAAATACCCCCAATTAAATAAATGATAGTAATTAACCATAAATTAGAATTTTTGTTGTTAATGTTTACTGTTGAAGCTAGAATTCTTTTTCGAAGCAAAGTCAAAGCTGAAAATAGTTTTGAACAAAGTTGAAATTTTTGAAGCTTAGCTCACCCATATTATTATTATTATTACTATTTAATATATTGTACATCTATCAGAAGTGGTGGCTGTAGATAGCATGACCTGACGTATGAATATATGGGAGTAGTTCCACGTGTTATTTAGCCTATTAATGTAGTTTTCGCCCACTGTTCACGATAAAGCTGCTCCATTAGGGCAATCGGTGGTGGAAAACTCTTAAAACACTTTTGTCGGTCCCCCACCCATCCGGTATTCGAAGCCCAACCTTCCCACTACTAGCAAACTGGTATATACCCCAATGTTCTTACGATGTGGGTAACCCGACTTACCGCCCGGTCTTGGGGAGCATTGGACAGCTCTGTTCAACAATCACTTAGAAAGGCTGTTGGAGAGGGAGAGAAGGGTGTGTGACGGGGAGGTACACTTTCAAATTTCAATTTTTTTTTTTTGTGACACAGTTTTGTGCCAAAAACAAAAAGTTTTGTACCCTACCCCCAATCCTCCATTTTGAATAGTTAGCATATCAAAGTACCCAATCTAAGTTACTGCGGGAGTACAACTTTAGAATTTTGAGTTTTTGTCAATGCCAATGTTTTATAATAGTTTTGTACCGTTTAGTACCACAAACAAAAAGTTTTGTATCCCACCCATTTTGAGTAAGCCTATTAAGCATATAAAAATGGCCATTACAAATTAAGAGGTGTTTACATCTTTAGAATTTTGAGCTTTTTTTGATGCCAATGTTTTGTACTAGTTTTGTACCACAAACAAAATGTATTACATCCCCATCCATTTTGAGTAGTTAGAATATCAAAGTGGTCACTCAAAGTTAATTCTGGGGTAATACTTTTGAATTTAGGAGTTTTTATATGCAAACAATTTGCAGTAGTTTGCTACCACAAATAAAAAGTTTTTTTACCCCCATCCATTTTGGGTAATTATCACAACAACGTGGTCATTCAATTAGACTAAAAAATTAAAGTGAGTATCACTCCAAATAGCTTAGAGGTGCATCCAAATTTGAAATATTTCTTGGTGAGAAACACTTTGTAATATGGCGTAGGCCTTAAAAGAATTTATTTATTTAAAATCAAGGCGAAGACTACTCATAGCTTCTAGAGTGATCAATTTAACAAAAAAATTGTTGAAGGAGGGCCACTCTAAATAGTTTATAATATAAACTAACTGATTTAAAAAAATATAAGAGTAGAACCACTGTTTAAAAAAATACATAAGCTCAAATATGAATAAGAAACTATTACATGGCTTTAAACAGAACTTCTAGTATTGTAAGTAACTATGTAATTTATAATTATGACACCCCCATTCCTCCCTATGAAAATGATTTGGATCCACTTTTGAGGTAGAATATTAATTATATTATACTTAATAAATCTCGATTAATCTGGCGAGATATTATACGCAAACCAAATCTATGTTACAAAGCGGTACAAAACTATTACAAAAAGTTTGCATTGAAAAAAGTTCAAAATCATAAAGATCGAATTACCCTTTATACCGGAGTGGCAATTTTGATATGCTAATTACTCGAAATGGTGGGGGTATAAAACTATTTGTTGGTGGTAGAAAACGGTATAAAACTAAAACAAACTGTTGACAGAGAAAAATTCAAAATTTGAAAGTGGTTCTCCAAGTTAATGCACCTCGTGACGGGATCTGCATGACTCTTGCATAGCGCGGGCGGTTATCAGGTGTTTGCCAAACGATTCAAACTTGACGTTTGAATTAATCAGGTGAAAAACCACATTGTAGCCAATCAAGGACACCGTTAAGTAAAACGAGGGTCAGAAACTATTGACAACGTTTTAAATAAACAATGTTGTAATAGGCAACGTTACAGCAGAGTGAATCAATAGGCTGGATTTTGTTGCAGATGCTGAGATTGTTGAATATTTGAAAATGTATTTTATGTAAAGCAACAATTTACCATACCATAATCTTCTTTTGAGTGAACCACAGTGTTGGCCGTTCGCTATAAGGCGCAATACTCTTCATACTAGGTGAATTTATACACAACTATTCAAGAAACTAGAAAGACTCGAATAACATGTTAAGTGTTCATATAGACCTGCCCCTGGTCTGAACCCGCATCTCTACACAAAAATACTTCCAAGCGCCACATCCCACTAGGGTTCACTTGCTTCTAATAAGTCCTACATCTTTGTTCCAATAACAACTATTTCTACTTATAGTATTTTCACGTAGATGTTCGTCGACTACTCAAACGAGACGATAATTTCAAATAATTTTCTATATTGTCCTGGTATATAATTATGTGAGTGGTTTTTATAACTATTTGATTTCATTTTATTTCGTGTTTAAAGGTTACCTCATGGTTGAGAGAATTCAAACGTTGTCTAATTGTTTTTAATTTTGGATATATATTTAGTAAAAAAATTATATACATGTTTAATTTATTATTGATCACATTTATAATATTGATTCAATTAATCATTATAGATGCGATTAATTAATAAATACTATCTAGCTATAAAAAGAACGGTTACACACACCAATAATCAAGGCTTTGGAAAAGGGATCGTAATATAATAAAAAATATTTTCAACTATTGACTTCTTTTTAAAATTATTTCCTGGAAGCGCGCCCCCATTTTCGGAGCACCTGCGCTACACTAATTAGAAACCACATGTAGTCATCTTTAGCACACATCACTGGTCATAAAGGAACAATCCGCGCGTCCCAACTAATTAAAATGCACATGCGCACGGATTTACTCTGAAGTCCACACAAACATACTGACTGACTATTTACAACTATCTTGGGATCGAGGGATGCGGGGAATGCCCTAAAATATCGTGCTGGTCCCTATGGCATAGCTTAGTGGAATTGTAATTATTTAGCAACACGTCTTACTAACCGCTCGGGTTATAATAATAATAATAATAATAATAATAATAGTGATATTATTTTTACTATTATTATTAAGTCCAGAGTACAACGCATACATTTTTCTCCAAATGACGGATTTGGCCGCTGAGAGAGTAGGCTGTGTTAAGCACTGATTGATTGGGGGCAAATGGGGCAGTTTTACCCAGGGTCTCACTTATCAAGGCCCCCAACCACACAAATATTTCTATTTCACGAAAACAAGTGTTCAGCATTCACAATCCATGTGCATTTAAGATTGATTTAAAGTACATTTTTAAACACAGAAAACAAAGGGGATGGTCCGGGAGGAGAGCCACCAATGGCAAGAGGGACCACCATAGACTAACTTCATTAAACAAAAGGTAATACATGGTTTACAATAACATATATGGCACCAGTATTCTCAGATGTCTGTGTGCCCGTTTCTTCTTTATTTCCTGCGTCCGGTATTTCCGCCACCGCGTCACTTGGGTATCTGCTTGGTAGCCGGGCTGCTCCTTGTAGTATTGGATCTGTGGTGGCGGGAGTTGAAGATGGCCAGGTCCCCCGCAACTCCTCCGCTAGCTACTAGGGTGGTCGGCCATCCCGGTTCCAGGGCGATGTAGAGTGTGTTGATTCTATGAAGCAAGGGTTGTTGTGCTCCTTTCATAAGTTCCGGGTAGTTTGATGGAGTTTATTGATAAATACTAATATTTTGATATTTTTACATTGCACGAATTTCTTGTCGGTGTCTATGTCAAATACCTGGCTTTCCGTAAAAGTGAACATCATACTTTAAAAAGTTCAAAAGATATTTCAGATTTTAAATTAACGCTTGGACAAAAATGATGCTTGATAAGAATGAAAATAAAATTGAAGAGGAAGTTAATGAAGGAAGGTTTTATTTTTTTTTCATGCACACAATTACATTAGATTTACGAACATAATATTTCAACACTAAATGAAGTTAATTTTTGTGTGTGAAGGGGGCCCTCGAAATTCCATTTCCATAGACCCTTAATCCACTGAGTGGACCTGTAAACTATAAGTAAGATCTAGACAATAAAAGATTAATAGAGTAAAAATATTTACTTCTTATCTCTAGCTGTGAGGCAGCGGCCTTATCTCTCAATCCACCCTGCGTTCTATGACTTGCCAATAAGTACAGACGTAGCTTTCTCTAGACTTAAAAATACTTTCTTTTCAACTGTTTGATAGTGAATATTTTTAACTTAATGTTTAGTTTTGACTCTTCTACGAGGTTTCCTCTAAAGAGAAGCCAGGGCCTCTTGTGTCCCCCAACTAAGATGGCTCTGAGCTATTATAACAGCCAGTTAATAATCAGCGCTTAGTATTAAAATAAATAATACGATCTTTCTAACCTAATATCATGGGATTGCTTAGCATACAAACATTTGCCGTAATTTGTCTATTTTTTTGCTCCGTTCCACATAAGCTAAGTACGCTGCGTCCACTCCGCAGCAACATTGTTGGAAACAGGTGTTGATATCACAATCGTCAACAAAAACTTGGGAATCAGTTCTAAATATTGGCGACATGTTGACGGTTTCCCGTTAGTGAGCGGTTAACATCAAATAAATGTCGGTAGCATATTGGCAGCATTGTTGAGGTGCATCTACACCGGAGCAACATTTTTGGTAACATAGTAAACAGCATTTAGTTTGTTTGGAGGCTCCACCTGAGAAGGTTGTCTTCATTCGCTCTTTGTGAATTTGGTCTTAACCACCTGATAATCTTATTTCACCTTTAGAAAGTCCATAGTTATAACATTTTAGATCCCGCAATAGATCTGGTCCAGCATACCTGTGGTAACTCTGGAGAGAAAGGCGAGCTTAAAATTGACGTCTAGCTGGACGCACACTAATAATTACAACATTTGCCGCATCTGCAAGCAGCACATCTTCCTCTCTCAGCATCTTGTACTCAACTATAGTCCTTACCTAACCTTTAATATGAGTGTTCGATGTCAAAATCTGTTCAGAAGTTTTCTCAGAATTTCTATTACTGTAAATAGGATTATCAAATTATCCGTAAGGAATTATTCATGTTTGTTTATATTCCAAAATACTCGTTGCCAAGAAGATTTACAATTCATTTCTTGTTCTTTCAAAACACATTGTTGCCAAGGGTTCTTAAAAAGATGTATGCATTAAAATTTAATATATTTGAATTGATACAAATTTAAGATGCAAAAAACGATACCTACAGTAGGTTTTTAGACACTGCTAGACACTACTTAGCTTACTGATAAGACAACATATGGATTATATGGAAAAACCTACCTGTGTAGATATCCTACACATTAAAAATCTCCATCGAAATAAATTAAGCTATTCCGAAGATCTTAGACAACAGAACGACATACACACAGAGTTTCTAACTACAGACCGACACTTTGTTTTATAAGTAGAATAGAATATAGACATGGCTAAATAATTGAATTATGACATTGGTGTTGGTATGCGAAACTTGTTTCATTCGTCATTGTTAGTTAAACTTTAGGATAGCTCAATTTTTTTTACATTGTTGCCAAGGGTTCTTAAAAAGATGTATGCATTAAAATTTAATATATTTGAATTGATACAAATTTAAGATGCAAAAAACGATACCTACAGTAGGTTTTTAGACACTGCTAGACACTACTTAGCTTACTGATAAGACAACATATGGATTATATGGAAAAACCTACCTGTGTAGATATCCTACACATTAAAAATCTCCATCGAAATAAATTAAGCTATTCCGAAGATCTTAGACAACAGAACGACATACACACAGAGTTTCTAACTACAGACCGACACTTTGTTTTATAAGTAGAATAGAATATAGACATGGCTAAATAATTGAATTATGACATTGGTGTTGGTATGCGAAACTTGTTTCATTCGTCATTGTTAGTTAAACTTTAGGATAGCTCAATTTTTTTATTTGCATGTATGTGAGTTAATATTGCTTTATTGCAGTAATTCCTAAACGTTTTTGCTCGCAGACACCTTTAGGCCTTATAAAACATACATGGATACTCACATACTTGCTCACATAAATATAGGTTGTCTCACCTGATGTCAAGAAATGTAAAACTTTGAATATACAAAACCATAATTTTACCGGTTGTTCTCTATGAGTGTGAAACGTGGTCTCTTTTCTACATGCCAAAAATTAATTTAGGGTATTCGAAAACACGGTGCTTAGGAAGATATTTGATCCAAAAATAAATGAAGATAGTAAGGAGTGGAGGAGGCTACATAATGAAGAGCTGCACACCCTGCATCATCACCAGACATTGATAGAGTAATAAAATCTCGCAGGTTATGGTGGGCAAGTCATTCAGCGCGAATGGGAGTATTTAGAACCGCGTTCAAGGTATTGAATGGCAAACCCAATAGGAAAAAACCACTCACTAGGAAAACCCTGACGCAGTTGGAGGATAACATTTGGATAGACCTGAGAAACATAGGATTTAATGAGATAGATTGGATATAACTAGCTCAAGATAGGAATAGGTGGCGTACTTTCGTGAGTGCAGCAATGAGCTTTCGAGTTTTTAATGCCATAGAATAAGTCTGTGTTTAAATAAAGTCTTATGTTTTTAGAAATATCTTCCATCTACCATCACTTGTGCTTTCTATAATCAGATGATAAAACTACCAGTGCTTATTTAACGGAGATACCCGGAGGTTTTAACATTATATTTTAGGCTAAATGACTTTTAGGCCAAATTACTTTTAGGTCAAATGACCTTTAGGCCATCTGACTTTTAGGCCAACTGACTTTAGGCCTACTTCCGCGTCTCCAAGATAGCTACATCGTTAGTACAATTCAATCTTTGAATCTTCTAAACTTTCAAATATATCAAATACTTTCAAATAATATTGCAGTGTGATTAAAATTACCTTGTTCGGTCATAAACAGTAAATGCACCAAGGGATTTGGTAAAAATGACATCATATGCCCCTGTTAACCATTGTTAATCTTTCCTTTTCATTGACGTAATTCGATTGGAGGTAGAGAGAACAACGATATGGTGGTTAACGCAACTTGGAATTTGGCGCTCGTATTTTACCACTTTAAAATAACAAATGTTATGACTGCGAGGTACAACCAAGACTTCATATAATTCTCTCTCTGGTGAGGGAGGGAGGGGGGGAGGGTGTATCTTCGTCCCATAAACTCTCTTATAACCATATTACTCTCACCAATTTATTAAAAACTTCATCACTTGTACAAACTTCCTAATCCTTACCTTTTGGAATTAGCCGTAATAAACCTTATGTTATTGATAGAATTGTTCTCTTTTGTATATATTAAATTTGATTCGGTGGCCGCATGGTCTACTCTAAGGCATCTCTCTCACATTATCCTAGACTGTTTGGGAAATCCATGTCGGTTATACTGAGATTTTTTTTCGCTAATTGGTTTCCTACTCTCTCTCTCTCTCTCTCTCTCTCTGCACGCAAATATGTGTACACTTAATCTAAATTCAACCTTCTTTATATTCCTAAAACCATTAGTGTAATTAGTAAATAGGCGTATAACCCGAATAGTAAGAAGTGTTGCTAAAAACATTAATATATCAAGAGGACAGCTAAAAACTATATTATGAGTTGTTGAAATTAGAACTAGTAGCTCTATTATAGCAATACGGTTATCAATCCGTACGAACATTGGATTACATTGAGGAGGAATACAAAAATACGTGTTTGATAATACCGTTGAGAAAAAGGGGGATGGGGTTTTGAACCCCAAACCCTCTATGTAAGGCCCTGGTTGAGGGTGTTGGGTATGTCACTCACACAAATAGAAGCTATTCGAACGCAGGTTTTGCCAACAGTCGGGGAGTCGGCGAATGTTACCCCTCCCTGCAACAAGTTGTCAGCGCGGCTGCTATTTTTACCGGACATAGCGAGGTCGTGACCGGCTTGGAGTGGTCCATCCACACCCGCGTGGTATTCTGTAAAGCGCTCTTTTAATAAATCCGCGTGAATTCATTTGATGGATATGGAGTATCCATGGGATGATTATTTTAGTTATGTGTATATTATATATATATATATAAAGAGAGAGAGAGAGAGAGCAACGAGAATAATATGAATAAATCGAACTTGTGAGCATACGGACAAAGGACGTAAGTCACGCTTTGTCATATTAAAGGTCCCGATCGGGTAATTAGATGGAGTGCACAAAGAATATAATTTAACCTGGACCTGGCAACACCAGCCAGGTATAATGCAAGTTTAAAGCCAAAGACTGCATTGCTATAGTATGTAACTTAATAAACACTTAACTATATACCTTTCAAATATAGTACTAAATTTTATTTTTTAATTATTCAAGGTATACGTGTACTTACTGAATCAAATTATTTTAATAAATAAACTATCTTCATTCTAGTATGTACACTACATCTGATACCCAGCCATTAGTTCATCACTATGAAAGGGTTAGTCCACATTTCACCCATGATAAATTTTCAGCCGTGCCGGGAATCGAACCCGACACACTTGACCTAATAGGCAGACACGCTACTGACTGACCTAAGGTGGTGGTCAAAATAGTGTTCTAATATTAAACAAAAATCTAATTAAAATAAATTTTTAAAGATTACGATGGTTCGGTGGATCATTTAAATATAGTACTTTCCAAGTAGGCTATATTATTTTCTTCAATAACTATCTTAGTTTTTTTTAATTTATCGTATTTAACACACACTTTCAAACAGACAACACATGGCCTACAAACTAACTTAATTCTAGAACAGACACAAAATCCTTTCCCTCGGCTATTATTTCATCACTGTAAAATTTTGCTAATTGTACCAATGACAATTATTTTGGCTATGCCAGGAATTGAATCAGAGCCTTTAGTTCGCTAAGCATTTGCACTACCGAATGGGCTAAGGTGTCGAACGACGCTTGAGTTGATTAGTTATTTGGCGGATTTTTTTTTAGCACTGCGTCTTACTAAGCGTTCGGGTGATACGACTAAGGACCAATTAAACTAATTGGGTTAGGGATTAATAAGTCTTAATTTAAATTAAATTCACCCACATTTGCGTGGAGGGAGTGTGGTAAACCATTTAGGAAACCACCCTCAGTGCACACGACCGAGATCGAGCCCAGATTTCCTTATCTTCGGTAGTCTAGTCCAACACGAGCTTAGCGCGTTAGGCCACGTGGCCACTGAAGTGGATCGTTAGTTAATTAGTTAGTAGGCTAGGACCATTAAGAAGTCACTTCAACCGTAAGTTCGATCTTTACCGGTCTTGTACTAAAAAAAAAAAGTTTAATTGTTTCGTCGGAGCACTGTAATAATTGAATTGTTAAGTCAGCAACGCTCAAGGTTTTATAAATCAATGATATTCCATGACCTGATTGTTATGTAGTTTGACCTTCTGACCTTCACGTGACTATTACAATCTGTGCATTTAGCTGTTATCTTAAATATAATATTTCATGCAAGGTTTTTAACTCTATTTGGCCATGATGGTAGTTTTTGTTTAGATTTTGGCGTGAGCCATATTTTATAGGAGCAAACTAAAATCTTGAATGAGCATTCTGAACATCTGTAACGCGTCTCAATCCTCCAACAGGGGACTCCCTTAAGATTCGTGCCAAACATTAGTCATCTTAGTTGCAGTCATTCTATTACGATAAATTATGGACGGTAAAAAAATAATAAAACAAATTTATACGATAGTCCACGTGAATTTGATGGCGAGTGAAAGCGCGCATGCGCAGTGGAGCGCGTCGTGCGCCACAGGGAAGAAGAAGATGTGAGGAGCGTCGCGAGGCTATGACTTGACAAGTAGCAGTCGGTTGGGTGCGAGCGCTCTTCTCGGCTGACCGGACTCGTCCGGCCCGACAATTTGCCTCGAATATCGGGACTCTGGCGTCGCGTATGTGTGGCGCACGCGTGAAACGGGGGAAGAATAACAAAACTAGTGTTGGTATCTGAATTCAATAAGAGTTTTTGATAAAACTTCGAAGAAATGGGTGGAAAGGTGGGCCTAATCTGCTGTTGGTCACGTGAGTTTACAACAAGTTTATTTGGGTTGAAATCTATTTTTAGATATAAGTTGTGCCAATTTTCGCGTCAAGTTCGACCAATGAAATATGTTGCCAATTCGTTTATTGTGAAAATTGTAGCCGTAATATCACATTTCTCTATTTATTAGGCATGTAAAGTATTAATTGCATACAATTATTCAATTTTAAGTATAACTTTAAAGCTTTTAAATTTTCCAATAACAAGTATAATGTTATTGTCATATTTGTTTGTATCTTATAACTCAGATTTTTTTTATGCACGTGGGAGACATAGTGTATTTCCGGTTTGCACGTTTTATCTTCATTATTACAACCACTAAGGTGCCAGGCCATAGCTACACACACCTTAGAGTTATTTTATATTCTTGGAGCATATTTACAGACTGAGAAATTAATAATAATAAATATAATTTGTCACAAAAACATTGCATCTTTAGAAAATATTTACTAAATTAACTAGACTGGGGCAATTTTGTTAGTGACATACACCTCGCAATAACCTCACAAGTAGGCACACGAATAAAGGCTTTACTCTTGTCTTGTCTGGTTTTCCAGTGACGTGGAGATCAGGGTTTGTATCTCGGCTAGGTGTACTTGGTTGTTTTTTTTCCTAAACTTCCGGCTTCTCTTTCTCTACATAAAATTAATGCAGGTAGATTTTTATCAAAACTCTACAATATTTATTCCCACCCTGTAAGTGTAAATGTACGAGTAACTCTGAGGAATAGTAATACGTGGTAAATAAAAATTATATTTTCTCTTTTAGTTATAAAAAACTAGAAAAAGGCGTCATAGTTGGTACATATTGAAACATTTGATTACTATTTTATCTGTATAATGTGTGAATAAAATGTTCAGCGTTACAAAAAAACTGTTGACAACAAGATCTACTTTCATGTAGGCCTGTTTATATTCTTTAGGTCATGTGATCAGCATTGTCACTTTTGAAAAATATCATCATTACCTATAAAATAACAAAAATAAAATAGTATTATTATTAGCACCGCGTCTTACTACCTGTTCGGGTTATACGCACTTACACTAATGTGTAATGGTAGGGTGATTGTGAGATGAAATGGAGGACCTACAGTTTAACGTGGAATCCGAACCACGGTGGAGGCCTGGCATTCCTCACATTCACAAGATGTCTTGTCAGAGGTGAAGGAAGGGTTTGGTAATCATATAAATCTGTGCCGGGACCGAGGATTGAACCCCGGCCGCCAGCAGAGAAGTCTGACACCTTACCCCTAGACCACCAGGTCACCAATATAAAATAGTAGAATTCAATCACTTTTGACGCCAAACAAAATGTTTGTATTTTTATAAAAGTTTAATTCTGAAAAAATCCAAGTTAAATTATGAGGAGGAATTAGGAATTTGATCAAGAGGCAATCTACCACAATTCATACTTAAGGCTAATGTAAATCTATCAATTAGTTAAAAACACCCTTACCACACCCGGTTTGGACCAAACTCTTGCAATTTGAAGCTGTTCACTCTGTTATTTATAACTAGTTTTCAGATAGTGTATACCATATAATGCAATAGTAGGACTCGGTTTGTCCATTGATTTGTGAAAGGTATAATTCCCTGAAACTCTTCATCCCATATTCTTAATATTAATTAAGTTGTTGAAGCATTAGATGGACAGTAAAATCTTTTAAAACATAAAATCTATATTCAAACATGCAAAATGGAAAAAGAATTATTCAGGATATTTGATGAACCAAAATAGAGGCTAATTTTACGAAATATTTTGCTGGTATTAAAATTGTTCTATTATGTTTATTTAAAAGTTTATATATTTTAAAACTAAAATATGTTTATAGAGTAAATATTGTTATAAATGTATGTTACCCGACTAGTTGTAAGTTTTAATCATTTGAACAATCATACATCAGCCTATATATATATACATGTTGGCTTTTCCAATAAGTTAAATTTTCCTTGGTTACACACCTTTGGCCTGTCTTTCAATTGATATGATGGGCCTGGGTTTGAATCCCGTAGAAAAAAAAGTACCATTGCGAAATGGTAAAGTATTGACCTAGGGTCTGATCGTTGTAGTTGTCCTATGAATAGTTTGGCAATGCCACAAATATCCAACACGCTACCATCAAAGTACGTAAACAAAACAACTGTTACTTTCCTTCTATTGTAAAATTCTCATCGTGCATGTTTCTTATCTGTCATCACACCTGTTGATACGCTTTCTTCCTGTGTCACTGGTTCTGCTTCAGTAAACATACCGCAGTAAATAAAGGACTCACAAATTGATCACATGTTCCTATATTATTTAGAATAAACTCTCATAGCACTTTAATTATGTTTTTCGTAACTATTTCACTTTTTAATACAGTTAGTATCAACTTCAACTGCAGACCAATTTTATAGAAATAATCTTATCTGATATCTTAAAAATAGATTTACTTTTACGTATTCATACTTCAGCTTGTGTTATTTGAGGCTGTCACTTTTGATATATATTATCAATACCTATAAAATAACACTAATGAAATAGTAAAATGTTATAGTTGTTAACATAAAAACAATATGTTTATATTTTACAAAAGTTTTTTTTACTGCCAAAAGCAAACTATAAGTGGAAAAGAATTAACAGTTTGACCTATCTTGAGGGAATGAAAAAATTTCTATTAGAAAAAAAAACACCTTCACACCCGGTTGGGACTGAACCTCTACCTCATGAGTCAAAGCTGGCCAAGCGGTTATTTTCACTAATCCTTCGGGTCACAAGATTTGCCATAATCAATTATATCATTATAGAAATATCTCATTTTTTATCTGGCACATTCAACTTGAGTGTTATCTACCTACTACTTATAAGTGATACTGATGGGGCGTGTTGCTTTATAGGAAGTGCACCCGTATTAGTATGGGAAGAAGATGAAAAAATTACCTTTCAATGTACCCGGTCAAGATTTGAGCTCCAATTTCTCCCTCAACAGTGAACAAGTGCAATGCGAGTCTGACGTATTATATCGCATGTCAACCGCTTTAGTTTAGAATAATATAAACATGTCCGACTAAGAATGTGTTCTTGATTAGTGGCGTTGGTTGAATGGCCACTAATTGACGGCCCAAATTCCGTTAGACTAGTCGGGTCGTCTAAATGTGTAAAACAATGGGTTAAGTAACTTGTTTTATTGGTATAATCTAGTTGTCTGCTGATACAACGTTGTAAAATATACTCCTCCAAGACGATGTTTATATACGATACTATTGTAGCTTTATAACGCTCGCCAAGCTCTTCTGAACAATTTATTTTTAATTGGTGTTGTTAACATAAAAGCTACTAAGGGAAGTATAAGGGATTACAAGAGTAATTCAGATTAAATGTATCCGAATTTCTGAGGAGGTAGGGAGAGAATTATAACACTGCAGTGAAAAATCACATGTGGGAACGTTACCCAACTCAACTGCGATTTTAGTCTTGACCTTCACATCAACATAAACCAAGAGCAATGCAATTCTTGTACCCTAGACTGGGAGTTGTATACTATGTCAGCACTTCTGAAACGTTTCAACTGACTCTTCATTTCCTATAATTACTCTAGGTCAAATTAATATACTCGTAATAGTGTGACGTTTAATTCAGTCTTTTTATACCGACAGTTATGTGGTAGCCTGCACTTCCTGAACTAACATATCGATTTTAATCATGATTTAATGCAAAGAAAATAATAATATTTAGCACCGCGTCTTACTACCCTTTCGGGTTATACGTTACTCTAATGGATTAGGAATTGGGAAGGTTGAGTTAGAGAAAGTGAACCCGTATTTGCGTGGAGCGAGAGTGGAAAACCATTTAGGAAAAACCACGCCCAGTTCACCCAACCGAGAATCGAACCTTGATCTCCCCGTCCTCAGCAGTCGAGCTCAACACGACAAGCGCGTTAACTAACTACACCACCGAGGCGGGTGCAAAGAAGATAAACGAGTGATTAAAATAGTAACTAAGAAGAAACTTTTGGTGAAATTTTCCACTGATTCGAACTACCACTAAAAATAGGGAATTTTTTATTTTACAAGCGTGAAGCTAGCAACAAATCTATAACCAAGAAAAATGTAGTCACACCTATCGGTCAAACCAGGAAAATCGGGAAATATGCTTGTATTTTGTGCACGGGAAAAACGCTCAAGAAAAGTGATTGTATTTGGAGGACTGTCTGGAATGGATGGCTTTAAATATCTTCTAGGAATATTTTATCATGCAAATTTTTCCAATTGAAAACTAATTAAATTGCTTCTAGAGGTAGATATATATTTTTTAAATCCAGGCAATGACCTCTCAAAATGGTTTCTAAGCGCATTCAATTTTCACACAGTTTTCGTAGTTGAGTCCCCGGGCTGCCCTTTAACCTGGGAGACAATTTTTTTTAATATCTTATTCCCCCGTTTCCCTCCTCCCACACAAAATGTTCCGCCGCCACGGAATGTAGCACGCACATTTGAATACATACTGGTACTTCTGTTTCAAATTTCCTCCTCACTGATTGTGGCTGAACACAAGACCGCATTCGGGTGGGGGAAGGGGGGGAGGAGTTGGGGGTTCAAACCCCTCAAAATTTTATGAACAAAATACATATGGCTTTATTTATGGCTCAAACACTATCAAAATTAAGGTAAAAGTACAAATTAGGTGATTGTGTTACCATAGAAAGCACTTCAGAGTTCAAAGTACTTCTAGAGCTGTTTAATATTTATAATTTTTTTCTAGACTCCGGCAATTGGGGTGGTGGTTCCACTAACCAACCAACCAACCCCCGCCCCCTCCACCCCTGAAATTATTGTTTGGCTCCGGCCTTGGCTGAACACATAAGTGAAAGAATGAATTTATGATAAAGACCTTTTAAAAAGTTCGATGAAGATGTAGAGTAATTTCCAGGGCTGTACCCCATTTTTAGAGGGTAAGGAGGGGGTCCTATCTGTGGTGGCTCGGGGTTAAGTTTCCCAACGGGAAAATACTAGGTGCTATTTTATTGTTTTAACAAAAATTCATCTTTTAAGTATTTTAACGTGTTTTAAGACATGATAGAGTTTGTAAGTGGTATGGATTGTTTAGGACTCGAATAGTCTACTAACCTAGGCGTTTGAGAAGAGATACTTGTTAATAATATTTGATCAATTGCCAACATTTGGTGACCTGTTCAGCACACCTTTTACAAAACATTTTTATTCAGAATCATTGGTTCTCACGACCTAAGGAAAAGTCTTTTAAAAAAATCAATAATTTCCTTTTTTTCAGGAAATCCTGGAATTATGCTGCATGGATGAAACTAGTTATCTTAGGTAACTGCCCTGTGGTTAAAACCTAAGACAAATGTATGCGACCCCCCCCCCCCC
>CABFVX010000693.1:141846-154643 GCA_902151425.1 Timema shepardi | reverse complement strand
CTCCAGCCGTTCACTTGCTTACCATCCAATTCGTTCCATTATTAAAGCTGCCCTCGTAGCTCGGGATGTAAGGGGTGGAAGTTTGGTCACATTAGACTACTTACTCCACTTGCTATTCCCTCCCTCCCATGCAAGCTATCCAGTCGTATGTAGTCCCCCACTCGTTCATCACATCCCTAAACTTTCCAAACATTCATTTGTAATCGATTATTGGTGTCTCGGTCACAAGCACCAAAGTTGGTTGGATTATCAACGAACAAATATGGTGGCATTACCAGCCATTTTACTTGCTTCTTTTTCTTACGTTCTTTACATTTGATTGTCTCTTTGAGCACTTCTCTCATGTTAACACTAATAGACCCTCTTTAGTGGCCGCATGGTCTAACGCGCTACTTACTCTATAAATAGACTAGACTGCCGATGACATCGAAGTTCAAATCTTGGTTGGGTGTACTGAGAGGTTTTCCACTCTCCCTCCACGCAAATGCGAGTACACTTCCTATGAATATAATATCCCTTATCCCTAAAACCATTAGCGTAATTAGTACACAAGAGAATAACTCGAACGGGCGCTAAAAGCACACTAATAGGAAAAATAGAATTCATAGAGGTGCATGTACATTTATTTGTAAAAGCACCTCTCTACACCTAGCCGGGATTCAAATACTAACCTTCTCATCACCAGCACTTTAGAATATTGTGAGCCTAACATCTTATAGAGTTATACCAGCGATGCGATTAGGGGATGGTTTTCCACATATACTTTTTCAATGTGTGTTTTCTTTACTCTCTCCATTCGAATGTGGGTGCATTGGCTTTAAGCTACAATTCTCATTCCAATCATTTAGCGTAAGCCATTGATTGCTATTGATTTGAACAGATTACACACAAAAAATATAAATAACTAGCGTATTAACAGCCGTAGTATTCAGTTTATCTCGAGGGTAAACAATCCTCGCGTTAAACCAAAGAGTCATGTATTCGAATCCAGGTCACCGTGACCACCTGTAGTCTTTTGAGACAGCTGATCTGGTTTGAGCACAAGTCCCTTCCTGTCATAGCCGAGCACTCTAACACACCACTCTCGTAACATAAATTGCATGAAGGGGGTGAAAGTATCGATTGTAAGGGCAGTACGTGAGTTTGTCGGGGCTGTAACGAGGCACAGGTGAACTGCAGGGGTGGTTTGGACGACTATTAACCCCGCTACGATCTGGAAACGAGGGCTCAAGGGATATTCGATGACAACTGACGAAATATAAAATAAAACAGGACTGGAAAAAGTAGTAGATTTATAACTATTTCCAATGTTTAGTCACATTTTCTATAGATTAAATGTATGTTCTATTTAACGCCAATGTTTGTTAAGTGGACTAACTGGTAAAGCTAGATGCGTGTGGTAATAACATGATTAATGATTATTTGTTAATAAGGGAAAACTTGAAAAAATAAGGGAATTCTGTGTGACACGGAGAATAATTTTATTTAATCACTGGGATTTTCGGTTATTGTTTAATTGGTTTGTGAAATACAAAGTATAAGAGTGTAAAACAGTGTAAACTATTCATTAGCTTTATATAACAGATACATTTTTACCTTTAACGATTCTAAAGCGCAGTAGATGGCAATCTGAGCTATTTGTTTTAACAAGATGTACTGTACATGCTGATATGTGCTCATATCAGATCGGCATTGGTGGATCCTTGACTATCCTAACAAATTTGGTCGGAAGTTATTGCAAAGATGTACTGGGCAATTTAAAAAGAAATAGCTTTAAGTTTTGTGTTTTGTATGATACAATTTTTAATGTATCGGTTTGTATATAAATCTTTCTATGTCCAAGAAACCTACGAAAAAATTTTAAACTCACAAGCATATTAACACTAAAAAAATATTTACTCAGTTTCTGACGTTTGAGGTCAGATATATTAGTGTCTCGTCTAGTAGTTTCAAGTAGGCTTAAAGTGTACTTGCAAATTAACAAATATAGTTTAGCTTCAGTTAAGATTAAGCATATCCTACTCCTTGTAGTGTTTTTTACAGCACCTCGTCTTACTGTCCGTTCGGGCTATACGCTTATTTACTAATTACAGTAATGGTGTTAGGGATAAGTAAGGTTGTATTTAGGGGAAATGTACCCACATTTTCGTGGAGGAAGAGTGGAAAACCGTATTAGAAAAACCTCTGTACGCCTGACAGCAGTAT
Organism: Timema shepardi; assembly: GCA_902151425.1. Lineage (NCBI taxonomy): Eukaryota > Metazoa > Arthropoda > Insecta > Phasmatodea > Timematidae > Timema > Timema shepardi. The sequence goes on along the minus strand of CABFVX010000693.1, from coordinate 152,438 downwards.
AGTTTACAGTGAGAGTGACACCTTGGGCCATGCGGTCACCGAAGTGAGTCATAGTGGCTACAAGCAAGGATAGCCTGTAAAAGTCATTGAATTTTTGACGCCAGGGAATTGAATTAGAATTACGGCAAAATCAGGGACTTTAAATGAGTGTCTACAAAAGCTATTAATTTCGCACCTAAGCATTATAACACGTTAGAGATTTTGTTTCTTTCAATGCTTAGAAATAGTAGGGTGACCTGGCGGTCTAGGGTTAAGGTGTCAAACCTCTGTGCTGACGGCCGGGGCTCAATCCTCGGTCCCGGCACAGATTTATCTGATTACCAAACCCTTCCTTCACCTCTGACAAGACATCTTGAGAATGTGGGGAATGCCAGGCCTCCACCTTGGTTCGGATTCCACGTTAAACTGTAGGTCCTACAATTCATCTCACAATCACCCTACCATTATACATTAGTGCAAGTGCGTACAACCCGGACGGGTAGTAAGACGCGGTGCTAATAATAATAATAATAGAAATAGTATTCGACTTACATGCAATAGCTATACAGATTGTGTTTTATGCCACATTTTTTACACAATGCCACAACAAATACCTAACATATTCGGTACCTAAAAATAACTTATAAAAATGTTAATGTTTAGTAACTACAAGCATTTATTTAAATATGTGAGATATGCTATAAATATAAAAATTGTCGCCAAGGAAGGTAAAGGTTTACCTAAGACAATAAAAATTGGAAAATGTTTTCAAGAAATTCTGGTAGAAGAATTTTAGTGGCTATCCTATAATCGCTGGGGGGAAAAAGATATATTGGGAGTTTTTAGAGTCACGTAATGGCACGAGCTAATAGCAATTTAAATTATTTACCTTCCCCCTTTTGAATTATTTTTCCCGTTCACGTTGAACGACACAATTCCTTTACCAACCAAAATAAGCTATTTAACATTAAAAACTTCACTTAGAAAAGACTTAAAAAATGAATAGATGATCTCATTTATTTGGCAAAATATTTTAAAAATCAATTTAACATTGACAATGGCTTACGCCCAAATGTCTAAGTATACGTTTATTGTACACGGAATATGTATATATAAAATACTTGCACTTTCTAAACTGACTGATTAAATCAGCACACAACTTATAAACTAACTTAAATATAGAACAGACACAACACTAAGAAAGGGGAAAGCCGTATTTCTCCAATGATACATTTTTTGACCAAGTAAGGAGTTGAACCTGAGACTCTTTATCTCAATAGAAAAATATGCTACAGACTGAACTAAAGTGTTGGCGTATACTAACTATAGGTATACAGAAATTAACAACAGGCATACCCTGCTATTACGACATGATGTGGCTCCAGACCTTTGTCGTAAAGCAAATCACTGCCTTTTTTTTTTCACGCATTTATTGTAATGAAATCGTCATATGTGTGCATAGCTAGCGTAAATAAAGCATTTATAATTAAAATAAATAATTTTTAGTTCACTGAGTCACAAAGTGTACTACAAAGACGTAGTGCGTACCTTGTTTTAAACAAGCCGAGAAGTGTTATGTCATCTAACTGTCGTATAAACGAAGCGTCGGAAAACTAACCATCGCAAAGTGGGGTATGTTATTACGAACCGTACCCAGATGAGAAAAAACAACACCTAAGTCTACGTTCATGCTCGTACACGCTACATAATTTATATCTAAGAACAGATTAAGCTAAGGCTTTTTGTGATTTTTGTGAAAATATAAATCTCCTGGCCTTTTTTTCAGAGAATTAAACCTTTTTCTTACGAAATCGGTACACAGGAACCCTGTCTTAGTAAAATCCAAACATTCATACGATTAGCTTAAATTTTGCTATATATAGATAGCGGCTTCCATAAGATTTACCAACTGTAATATAATGATACTCAAAGTTAATTATTTAATTTTTTTTAAATGATTGATAGAACTAAAAAAATACCGTCGAAATAAACTATAGTTTTATTAAATTGCGACTTCTCTATTTTTGGAATTTGTTGGCACATCCTTGGCGTGTAAGCTTTCTATTAAAAACAATGATGAAGAAATTGGTAAACTAGACATTCTATAACTTCAAACTTCAAAAGGAATAGCTTTTTTTCAATAATATGTTTTGAGATATAGGAAAGTCCTTCTCCAAATGATTAGGCTGTATTAAATTAGAAATGTGAATGCTATAAATTGACACACTTTGTATTATAAAACATTTTAATTCAAAATATACATTAGTAATTTTGTTGTTATTCAATAATGATCAATTTGGGAATGGGGCTAAGTAAGGTGTGTAGTCACTGAATTCAAGGCTATAAGACTATTTCCCAAAACTATTTGTAAACATAATAATTATTATTCATGCATCACTTCTTACCACCTTTCTGGAATATCCTCAAACACTAATATATTGGTGATAGAGTATCAGAATTAGAGGAAATGTACTTGCATTTACATTTATGAAAAAAAACATACATAATTCAAACTCTCAGCAGAAAACCAGACTAGACGAGACCAAGGCCTTCAACGGCTCTCAGAATAATTGCACAATCAACAAAAGGTTTAAATATATATTTGAATATCATATCAGTGTTTTGATAGTGACTGTATTTTATCTTAACAAAAATAGGTATAAGTCGAAAAATGAATTAAATAGATTTTATTCACTTGTGTTTGGAAATAATTTGTATCCCAGTAATTGTTCGTACGCTACGATGTTGTATCAACAGGGGCCTCTGTACTTAATAGCGTGCATTATAAAAAAACAACTACCTAGTCAAAAACACATAAATATTAACGTTTCTAACTCGATGGTAGTTTTTTTCTAACTGTCAACGAGATAGTTGTAGAGGATGTCTTATCATTTCACGTACAAAGAGGTAAGCACCCGAAATGTACAATCCTCAAAATTAATATCTTCTTAAATGGTTTAGTGTAGGGGGGATTATTGTGATAAGAGGATTATGGAGGACAAAGATCCCCAAACGCCAAAAGTAGGGCGAGTTTTCGGGGGTACCCCAGAACATGTTCAAGCATCGTCTATTTAGCGAAGGTTTTCACGCTAAAATACAAACACTATATAAACTCAAAATTATACCAACCATATATTCACCCCTCTCATCGAAGGGCTTCACTAAAAGGGAAAGTTAAACAATAATTGTCAGAAGGATTTTTTTTAAATACTAATTTCTTCAATGATGATTCAAATGTTTAACAGGGACAAATTAATTTAATATTATTTTCAGTAAAATAATGAGTGCGTAGTGAACCCTCAACCTTCGTCCTTGCCGGTGATATAAAGTGGGTGACGTTACTGACCAATTGAGAAAATGTAAGGGGGGATGATTCTCTTCTTGGTGACCCTTGACTATACTACTGATATTCTATCAGTGACTAGCCTGATTCGGCTTCTTCATATCGAGAAAATTAAACTAGGTTTGTTTTGTATGAAGATAGCTAGAGTCCAGTTTTTATAGGACATGACCTTATCTGACAGCTAGAAGAGCTACTATATTTACTTCCACGTATTCATACGTCAATTCATGGGATCTGAAACTCACCTTTGATAGGAATAATGGTAGACATATAATTCAATATTAGCATCACGAACTGCATAAAGTGTTACATTTTCTAAAAGATCCTTTATTTGAAAATTTGACTGTAGACAACAGACTAACACCAAGATAATCTATTATGACTTGCCAGTGATGGAGATTTCAAGGTTCGAGCTCTGGTTGGTCATACTGAGGGTATTTAAAAAAAAAGTGTTTCCCACCCTTCCTCCACGTAGGTACGGGGATAATTCCTTTAATCTCTTTTTCCTCATTCCCAGCCCATGTGTGTAGTTAAATGCACATAGCCCGGACGGATGGTAAGATGAATCAAAATACAAATATATATATAATCTTGATGTTGCCGTGATTTGAACCAACAAAGTGTATCCTAATTGGGTTGGGACAAACGTTACAAATTATTACGCCTCAAAGTTTTTGGCCCACGTCGTGGTCTACTGATAGCTGCAAAAAAAGGAATCACTAAACGCGGAGCTCACTTCCCCCTGAGCCCCGACCTCTCTAAAGCAAATCATAACCTCCAATAATTTGTACGAGCGTATTCGTTGGCTGCGGTTGAGTCTCTCTCTCTCTCTTGTTATAAATACAGAGAGAGAGAGAAACAGTAGCGGTGGTTTATGTGATTGGAGTGCGGCGACCTAGGCCCGGGATCGATCCCGATTCTATATCCTGTGTGGCGTTGTCTGGGTGGGTTGTAATTGAAGGGGTAGGGGGAGAGAATTCAACTTCCTTTATAGGGAAATTACTTGCTCCTTATTATTATATTTTCACATTTCTATATTCCCCGTCTCTTTTACACCCAGCATTCTGCGCGTCTAGCTACCCGTCTGTGCTATTCGCATATTTAAATCGACTATGTATAAAGAAGGAAGGTCTAATTTGGAGGAAGTGTACCCGCATTTGTGTGAATATAGAGCACGGAACCGTTTGGGAACTAAACGTCTCAGTACAACCGGTTGTAATTTGAGCACCGTCCTCTCCATCACTGGTAAATCAGACAAGATTATACCGACGCCCTTGTCCACGTGTCCCCCACTGCAGATGTCTAGCTGTTATATTGGGTTTCATTTTTAATGGGTAGCTTTCTCCGTGGTTCCATGTGTTAACACCTCGCTGAAGCTCCTCCGGGGGAAAGGGGAGTTTATAACATACAAAAAATAGATGTTCGGCCAGCATTGATTACAACTTAACAATATTTATATTTTATCAACACTAATACTACTTAAAAATCGTCCTCTGCACATATATGTATTGGCGTATAAATATATTAAAGTAAATTATGTAACTTTCAATTCCCAGTGTACTTTGCGAGATATGATGTTATGTCAAAGAGTTTTGTTTGATCTAACTTGAATTACTAACTTTTAGGAAATCTAAATTTAAAATTCCACTTTAAAGATTAAGAACACACCTTATATTCGTGTTGATTAATATTTGAAGCTCGCTCTTGAATAAAAATGTGTCCGTTGGCAAAATCTATGAGGATTATATAATATATAAATTATTGTTAGCTATTAAAAGTTGATACCTGAAACGCCATCTACCAGCCGATCTTGCAATGGTTCAAATCTTAGTTGGGTACACCTAATCTAAGCTACCTTCTCTCATTTCCCCTTGATTCACTATTTAAGGACCTTATTTTCAAAACATAGTGATGATGAATGATGATGATGATGATGATGATAATAATAATAATCAAAAGTTGATGACGAGACAAATGTTTTTATAAAAGTAATGAGAACTTACTTTTTGTTTCACAGCCGTGTAGCTTTATACAGGGCTGCCTCGCCCTTGAAAAATCGAAATAACTAAAAAAAAATCAGGGAATTGTTTGTATCTGGAATTTAAAAATTAATAATTAAAACACTATAATATTTGTAAATATGGGACATTTAACTGCATTGAGCCTTTTAATGATATAAATTGCTAATTGAAAAGGTACTATTTTGGCTCAAAACACATGTATTAACACCTCTCTCCTCTTGAAAAATTTGGTTGGGTAGCGACTGCATGTATTTTATTATCAAGCTAAATTATTATTAATCCTGCTTTAAACTTCAATTACATGGCTTCACTCTGGCTAGTCTTATGAAAAATTAAATTTCATTCCTATTTACTTCACTCTAAGTTGTCTGGAAAAATGAAAATGTATTCTATAAAACCTGGGGAAAAAAAGTAATTTCATACTAAGAAAACCAGAATGGTCGATTAATCCAGTAGCACCCCTGGCTTTGTCATTCAGGCCTGGTTTCAAACCTGATCGTGTGCATTGAGAAAGTCATTTTGTTATGATGTGGCTTCATTTTACTATCTTCGACTGAATGCTGGTGTAGTTTTTTTAATTTTAGGTACAGCCTCTTTGTTCTACTATTTCAAGTACCAAATGTACTTTTCTTCGCATCTAAGGTTCTCTAGATCAGACCTAAGACGAGAATATTTATTTTTTAGCGCCGCGTCTTACCACCCATTTGGATTATACGCTTATTTACTAATTATGCTAGAGGTTTGAGGGATTAGGAATGGTATATTTAGAGGAAGTGTACCCGCATTTGCGTGTAAGGATAGCGGAAAGCAATTTTATAAAAACCACCCTTGGTACACCTGACCAAGATTCAAACCTCGATCTCCCCGTCATCGGCAGTCTTAGTCTACTGCGAGAGTAGCGCGTTAGACCACGCGGCCACCGAAGCGGATGAGCCTATTTTCTCTTAAGGTTTACGAGCCCTAAGGCATGGTTACAAAGAGGATAAAAATATCTGAATTATTGACTTGACAGAAAAGAGCACGGGGTGGTTCACTCCGTTTAGAAATCACACGGTAAGAAAGCCCCATGAATTCCTTATTACTTCCCATCAAATGGAACAGGCCGAGACGAGGATTTTCACTTTGCGTGGCACCACTTTCAGACAGACCTGGAGGATATATTTACCAAAGTAGCTGGGACAGTTCCGCTGGATACAAGTGAATAGGGAGGCTGACACAACTTTGATACCAACAAATCTTTCTTTAAAATACCATCTCACAGCTGATTACTTAATGAATTCATTGCCGCACTTACAAAAGTACGCCACGTATTCCTATCTCAAGATAGTTCTATCCAGTACACCTCAATACACCCTATCCCTAACTTGAGCTAATTCTTTCCAGTCCACCTCATTACACCCTATCCTTATCTTGAGCTAATTATATCCAGTTCACCTCATTACACCCTATCTTGAGCTAATTCTATCCAGCCCACCACACTACATCCTATCCTTATCTTGAGCTAATTATATTCAGTCCACCTCATTACACCCTATCCTTATCTTGAGCTAATTATATCCAGTTCACCTCATTACACTCTATCTTGAGCTAATTCTATCCAGCCCACCACACTACACCCTATCCTTATTTTGAGCTAATTATATCCAGTCCAGCTCATTACACCCTATCCTTATCTTGAGCTAATTATATCCAGTTCACCTCATTACACTCTATCTTGAGCTAATTCTATCCAGGCCACCACACTACACCCTATCCATATCTTGAGCTAGTTCTATCAAATCCACCTCATTACACCTGTAACATCCTATCTTGAGCTAATTATATCCAGTCCACCTCATTACACCCTATCCTTATCTTGAGCTAATTATATCCAGTTCACCTCATTACACCCTATCTTGAGCTAATTTTATCCAGCCCACCACACCACACCCTATCCATATCTTGAGCTAGTTCTATCCAATCCACCTCATTACACCTTATCTCTATCTTGAGCTAGTTTTATCCAGTCCACCTCTTTGCACTCTATCGCTATCTTGAACTAGTTCTATCCAGTCCACCTCATTACTCCCAATCTCTTTCAAGTACATTCTAATGTTATCCTCCCATCTGCGTCTAGGTCTTCCCAATGGTTTCTTCCCTCTGGGTTTGCCATTCAATGCCCAGAACAAGGTTTTAGAATCTCCCATTCGCGCTGCATGTCCTACCCACTGTTATCTACGAGACTTGACTATCCCATAATCTTTGTGATGAGTGCAGGGTATGTAACTCAACGTCTTATTTCTTTTCCGGGCTCTTCGAATATTTACACTAATGGGGTAAGTAGGGGGAGATGTACCCGCAATCTTATGGAGGGAGTGAAACACAGTGTATGAACAACCATCCTCAGCTCACACTTCCTGGATTCGAACCTTGATCTCTATCGCTACCCCACAGTTAGTCAGAGATTGACACCTTGCTCTCCACGTGCTTATTGGGACGGGTAGACCCCCTATTTCTCCTCCTTATACATATACACTTAATTTGATTACTATTATTACACTCTTAGTTCTAGGTTATGATGGTAATTACTTAAATGCATTTTACTCGAAGAGAAGGTAGATTTTTTAAGAAAAGTCACTATTATTCTACTGAAGCGAGGATAAGGAACCATATTGTTGAGTAACTATCTCCATTGTAGGTTATCATGATTGAAATCTACGCTCTCTGTTCATAATCAGCTGCTTCACCTACTCGCCTAAATCTACCTTTATCTGGTGCTGTCCATACAACTTTCATTGATTAAAGTGTGTACCGTGGAATTTAGTAGGTAGCAATTACCAAGGGACTTTTGAATTGCCAAAATCAATGTATTATCAAATTTATTTAAAAATCCCATTATAACAATTAAAATAAATTGTATGGCCAAATTTAAATTTTATTTTAACGATCAACTGACATTATTTAACTTTATAATAATTGGGTGGCATTAATAACCTATTCATTGTTTGGAAAGCTTTCTATGACATTAGGGTTTAATTGGGCTCGGTATAAAAAAAGAAAATATAATTTAGCTTATTACTAGATTTTAAACCTCTCGGATTAGAGTTTGTTTTGTTTTTAGATGAAGCATCATAAATTTTTTAACTTGCAATTTCTTCAGTATTAGCACCCGCCTCGGTGGCGTAGTTGGCTAACGCGCTTGTCGTGTTGAGATCGACCGCTGAGGACGGGGAGATCGAGGTACGAATCTCGGTTGGGTGAACTGGGGTGGCTTTTCCTAAATGGTTTTCCATTCTCTATCCACGCAAATGCGGGTTCACTTCCTCTAATTTAACCTACCCAATTCCTAATCCATTAGCGTAATTAGTACTTAAAGCGTATAACCCGAACGGGTAGTAAGACGCGGTGCTAAATATTATTATTATTATTCAGTATTAGCACCATAGTTTACAGCTATAACAAATAGCTCGGCCATGCAGGCATTGTAAGGGTTCTCGATCGAGTCTCTGCTGTCACCGACAGAAATTGTCTGGTCACTGGTTTGATGGGGTTGAACTTCCCTAGCAGACACAAGAGATTTTTGTGGGTAATTAAACGTCTGTAACACCCGTTTCCTGCCTTCATTTAAGAGACTAGGACAGATTCTATTACCAGCGGCGGTTGCGATACGCACGTGACTCGTCCTTTCGTGCAGTTGACATCGACTCTTAAAACCTCGTACGCACGAGCGATTTTGGTAGTTAGGGCAATGCATGTCAACAATTACTACCTAAACAACCAATTAACATTAGAAACATTAGAAAAACAAGCTACTGTCAGTAAAACTTTTGTATAGATCTTTAATGGCGCAGGTAATAGTTTTCAACGATGTTTAAGTAGTACAGACGCATGTTCATAAGAGGTACAAGTGTTCTCAAATGATCAAACCGATTACGTAATGATTTCCTGTCTCTCAAACAAAGGAAAACAAAATATATTTGTTTAAAAAAAAGTAAGCTTGGGGGGAGGTGATTTTAATTACTTTGTGGATATAATCGATCGCCATTACGGTCTACTGTTCAGATTTCCTCCTTTAAGGGCCAGTTTCATAGTCAGACTTAGGGCCAGTTTCATAGTCAAATTTAGTACGTCTAAAGTGCGGCGCTACACTAAGTACAAGACTACACCTACCTAAACCAGAATGGAATGGGCCAGTTTCCTATGCGAGAACGGCCCATTCCATTCTGGTTTAGGTAGGTGTCGTCATCTACTTAGTATAGCGCCGCACTTGAGGCGTACTAAATTTGACTATGAAACTGGCCCTTAGTACGCCTCAAGTGCGGTGCTACACTAAATACAAGACATCACCTACCTAAACTCGAATGGAATGGGCCGTTCTCGCATAGGAAACTAGCCCATTCCATTCTGGTTTAGGTAGGTGTCGTCATGTACTTAGTGTAGCGCCGCACTTGAGGCGTACTAAGTCTGACTATGAAACTGGCCCTAAGATTGTCTTGGGCTTCAAACACCGTCGCTTTCAGAATTTATCTGTGAATCATTGGTTCAAGAACGGGATCAAACTCAGCCTCTTGAGGATGAATGAAGAGCTACTTGAATAATTTAGTAGCCGTTCCGTCCTATAAACTGAGATTAGCGGCTGGAGGGCTGGTTGTGCTGACCACATGACACCCTCTATCCGTATATGTTGGTAGTATTATCGCTCACAGAAGCAGCCCCTCAGTTTGTATATCTCGCTTGCGGACTTATGCCATGGACTTTTTATTTAAATAGATATATTTTTTTTTAAATACCCTGGTTTGTTTCAAAATACACATTTAACTCTTGATTTTTACCTACACAAACCCATTTTCTGGACGGAATTTTATTTTTCCTTGGTTAGATTACCAAAACGAGGGTGATAATAATGACCATATCCTTGATATCCCCGTCGTCGGTTGTCTAGTGAGCCGCGATAATAGAGCCTTAGACCATGCGGCCACCGAAGTGGGTAACAAGCCTATTTCTAAATATTTGAACCCCATTGTGTTGTGCCTCTTAATAGAGCTTTATGTTGACCTCATAAACATTGTCTCTTCATTCTCTTCCTTATTCTATGGTCTTATAAACAATTAGAGAGAGATTCAGAGAAGAAAAGACAATCTTTTCTTTTTAGCACCGCGTCTTACTACCCGTTCGGGTTATACGCTTTAAGTACTAATTACGCTAATGGATTAGGAAGGTTGAATCAGAGGAAGTGAACCCGCATTTGCGTGGAGCGAGAGTGGAAAACC
>CABFVX010000693.1:108371-137709 GCA_902151425.1 Timema shepardi | reverse complement strand
AAAAAACACTAACTACTAAATATAATAAATAACTTTGTATTTAAAAACAATGCCAAAAAAAGTAACCTAACATAAACTAAATCACTGCTAAAAAGGACTACATTGAATCACAATGTACATTTATATGGACACGAGTTTTCAAATAAATATATAACACTGTAAAAGTACTCTAAAAATTATCAACAATACATCAAAAGAAAGCTTATTTCATTTTCTAACAAATAATATTTAACTGGTATAAACTGAAAAGGTTTATTTCACTTGAAAAAAAAAGTCAGGGGCGCACATGTGGTGTAAACGCAAACCTAAACATTCTAGAATATAACAATTTACTAATAGTTTTCAAAAATGCCAAAAGAGTGCAGCACTTACTGGACCCTTTAAAGTACTTGTCCACGTACATGGACACTGTGATTCAAGGGTCAAATATGCTCAGAATAATGCATAAAGAGGAAGAAAAATTGGTGTCCATTTACATGGACAAGGTGACTGAATGGGTTAAATCACATTACATTACAAAGTATTATATTTAATGTATTCTAGATTCAAGCTAAATTTAAAAAAAATAACAAATTGGACACACTGGCAGAATGAGTTCCTCGGATAACCGGTGCTCGGATAGTCGCGAGTCTACTGTACTATCTTTTCGGTGCTATCCGTACTTTTAACTTTAGTTTCCCTATTAGTATTATCATTATTATCATTATTATTATTTATCACCACGTCTTCCTACCTGCTTAGGTTGTAGGCTACGCAATTATAAAAAATACTTTTATGGGTTAGGGGTGATAAAAGAAGCATTTTATTGAAATTTACCCTCATTTGCGTGGAAGCAGTGGTAAAACATTTTAAAAAATCCACCTTCATTAAACCCGACTGGTATTCGAACCCCGATCTCCCGGTCATCAGCAGGCCAGTCCAACACAAGAGTGAGACCTTAGACCATTCGGCCGCTGAAGCGGGTTTTTAACTATCCTAATGAGGAACGGAGAATTTAGAATAAACGAACACCTATTTATATATTTTTATTTGTGGGCAAAGCTGGAATCATTTAGGAGAAGGGTGACCTGGTGGTCTAGGGGTAAGGTGTCAGACTTCTATGCTGGCGGCCGGGGTTCAATCCTCGGTCCCGGCATAGATTTATCTGATTACCAAACCCTTCCTTCACCTCTGACAAGACATCTTGTGAATGTGAGGAATGCCAGGTCTCCACCGTGGTTCGGATTCCACGTTAAACTGTAGGTCCTTCATTTCATCTTTCAATCACGCTAACATTACATTATTATTATTATTATTATTATTATTATTATTATTATTATTATTATTAGCCCCACGTCTTACTACCCATTCGGGTTATACGCACTTAACGCTAATGTGTAATGGTAGTGTGATTGTGAGATGAAATGGAGAACCTACAGTTTAACGTGGGATCCGAACCACTGTGGGGTCCTTGAATTCCCCACATTCACAAGTTGTGATTAATACACGTCTTGTTCAAAGGTGAAGGAAGGGTTTGGTAATCAGATAAATCTGTGCCGGGACCGAGGATTGAACCCCAGCCGCCAGCACAGAAGTCTGACAACTTACCCCTAGACCGCCAGGTCACCATCCTAACATTACACATTAGCGTAAAGTGCGTATAACCCGAACGGGTAGTAAGACGTGGTACTAATAATAATAATAATAATTTAGGCGAAAACACCCTAGGTACATCCGGCTGGGATTTGAACCCCAACTTTGCCGTTACCGACATACCATACTGAATGGGCTTGACGTTTATCCTGTGTGCCTGCCAATGTGGGTAAACAAATATGGTTTTGAAAATATTTTTTTTATTTGCCATTGATTAGCAATTCTTGAACATATAAGCTAATTTAAATTACTTATACAACTTAACCTAAAACACCAACCCCCTCCCCCTCGCTCCTAGCACCCCCGTACATATCTCCAGAATCGCCTAAATTTAACAATAAGTTATAATTTCAATATTTAATGACCCATAAAAATTATTATCCATTTGTAAATCAAGAAACTAAACCGGCCTGATGTACCTCCAGTGTTACACTTAAGATATACATTAAAAAAAACTCGTGTAACAGTGCCGTTAGATCCTCGCGTTTATGTTGCCATTTTTTAAATTACAGGTGACCTGGCGTTCTAGGGGTAAGGTGTTGGACTTCTGTGCTGGGGTTCTGGTGTTCAATCCTTGGTTCCGGCACAGATTTATTTGATTGCCAAACCCTTCTTTCACCTCTGACAAGACGTGTATTAATCACAATTTGTGAATGTGGGGAATTCCAGGCCTCAACCGTAGTTCGGATCCCACATTAAACTATAGGTCCTCCATTTCATCTCACAATCACACTACCATCACACATTAGCGTAAGTGCATATAACCCGAACGGTTAGTAATACGTGGTGCTAATAGTACTTTAAATTACATTAGTTTGTTTATTATTTAATTACTTTAAGGAAATGAATTTATAGTGGATTTCCCATTTTTTGTCGGTCACATATGACACTTGTTAACGCTACTAGATTTACCTTTGTTTATTCATACGCCAACTGATGTGCTATACGGCATTCTCAACAGATAACACTAGAGCACACCAATTGGCGTAAGAACGTAGCTCTGATAAATTTTACAGCTGTCTATAATGGCCCCAAAAATTGACAAATCGGGACCAAGACTGCCTTGCCTTTTCCTTTCTGGTCAGATCTAACTTTGTCCTTGTCGGAACACACCGGTTATTGCGCCACACAGTCTCACGTCAGTACATTCTTATTGCGGTATTAACTCGCACTCTCTTACGGCTGTCATAAGCTCGTCCAAGGTGCTTGGCTTAGGTTGCGTTCGCTCCTTACATGATTCCTCCCACAATATGCCGTAAATCCTATCCGTTACATACCCTGTGTTATGGTCGGAAGGAACGTTTTAAAGGTCTTCTTTTAGACCATCCTTCCTACCACGAATATGGGTTTAGCTCAAGAGGCCGAAGCTTTAATGCGATCGGGTCTACTAGGGATTGTTTTCCCACATTATGACTTTCTCCACGTCCTCCCAAGTGTATACAATATCATTATTTTCAACTTGTCCTTAGGTTACACTGGATATCATCGTTGAGGTAGCTACATGGTTATTAATGGGAAACAGCGTTGCCATTATCTCGTTTTTATGTGGTCATTCTCCCCTGAAATATAAGATAAGTTTCGCAACGCCGGTTACTCGAGATTTCAATTAGCTCCTTCTTATCCCAGTACATCACCTTCAGACAATTTGGAGTGAGAAGATTTTGCAACTCTTAACTGAAATATAGCGAAGATAAAGATTTTCTCCATAAGAGCTGTAGAGTGAAGCTACATCTTTTCTCCATAAGACCTGCAGTTTCTTCAGCAATATACTGGGTGTAAATTTCTCAAGCCAAGTAAAGACGGGACAGCTTTGTTCGCTTCTCCAAGCATTATTATTATTATTATATCCTTAACTTGTTTTGTTTTCAACGCATGGTCTTATACTAGTTGCTATTTGTTATTTTTGTTTTAATGCCAGAATGTACGCTGTGGGATAGAATTTGTTTAGTATTTGCTACTCAATAGGGTTGATAAAGGTACATTCGCCACAATGTCTAACCGCATGGCAGCGCCATCATCGCACTGTTGGTCTCTAGTGGTGGTGTAGGGAACTAATCTCACATCTTCATTGCAGTGGCTCGTGTAGGTTTGTGTCCGTTACCTCGTGTCTTCTTAGAAATGTTGACATTATAAGTTAAAAACAATGGAAAGTGTCTCGCAATCCGTTTTGAAACTTCGTAGTAAACGAAGATTAAAATAAAATCATTTAGTTGTTACACCGAGAAAACTGCTTGTTTACAAAACATCGCAAAAATTTTGGTTAACTTGTTGAACACTAAAATGAAGCTTGACATATTTTCTTTTACGAGCTTGACATTTTATTTGCTGATCACTGTTTGAACACTTTGAAAAAACCTAGATCTGAAGTAGATTATTCAATCACTAAAATATCTATTATATTTGTAAATATTCATGCTTTTCTTCTTATAATCATTTGACTCATTTCATTAATGTAGGTGGTTAGAAACGAACCCAACCCTCACTCTTAGTTCCTGTGACTGGTAAGTTAATAACGACAACTGCAGAGATCTTGGTTTGATTTAAAGGGGTTCCTTAAATAGCTTAGTATTTGCTTATGGATTCGTAGTACTACCCAGGTGCTAGGATTGTAAATATGGGGATATTTATGTTAAGTTAGTTTTGATTGTCATGTTAGATACATACCCATTATCTGTTTATTTTTTATTTATTATTATTATTAGCACCGCGTCTTACTACCCGTTCGGGTTATACGCACTTACGCTAATGTGTAATGGTAGGGTGATTGTGAGATGAAATGAAGGACCTACAGTTTAACGTGGAATCCGAACCACGGTGCAGACCTGGCATTCCTCACATTCACAAGATGTGATTAATATACGTCTTGTCAGAGGTAAAGGAAAGGTTTGGTAATCAGATAAATCTTTGCCGAGACCGAGGATTGAACCCCGGCCGCCAACACAGAAGTCTTGACACCTTACCCCTAGACCACCAGGTCACCTATTTTTTTTAATGTTATTTAAATATTATTGACTTTAATCTAGTAGATCGGTGTTCACTCCCAAATGGGAGCACTAAAGTTGCTTTCTTATACTACATCACGCTACCCTTTCAGGATATAGACCCTACGCATATAAATTAATTACGCTAGTAGAGTTGAAATGGGAAAGGTATAATGTAAAGGAACTGTACCAGCATTGTTATGTGGTTTGAGAAGTAAACAATTTGGGGGAAAACAGATTTGAGTAAAACCGACCCGTATTTGAAACCAGATTTCCTCGTCAAAAGCAATCCAGTTTATTACTTGGGTGACGCCTTAGACTATTACACCCCCGAGGTGATCCATACTAAGGTATCTTATATTATATGTAATTTTACATCATCTCTATGGACGAACACGGGTACATTTCTTTAGAATTCAAGTTCCTTCTCTTATGTTCTTAAATTATTTTAAGTTTTGATCAGCTCTAACCAGCATTAGAACCCTTAGCACCTTAAAACACGATTTAGTGGAATTTGGTTTCCTTATATCTACATCAGGGAACATACATATTTTCTCAGTTATGTGTTTTCCACTTCTACCAGAAATCAATCTAAATACTTTTGGATCATTAGGCATACATACTACTGACTTATATAAGGTGTCATATGGCCTTGTGCAAGGACGCCAAATATTTCTAATAAATACCTGGCCTCCAGAAATAACTATTCTATACGTGAGAATCTAAGTAGGGGCCAATACTAATATCATGCACTTCTTTGTGCACAACTTTTTGGGAAAGAGGAAGGTTATGTTTTTCTCCTCTACCCCAATTAAAAAATATTTACTTGTAGAATTTGCATATACTGTATAGCCGAAAATTTTTCTAACACACAGAAAAATTGTTTTTCGATTGATTTTTGAAATGTATAGCTTTCCATTTTGATTAATCAGTCTTAGATTTTGATAGTCTTATGGAGTGATAAATATTATTATTTTAAATTTAATTATTTGCTTTTTACAGTGTAGAACTACAAGCATATTTGGTTTATAACATCACAAATCTTATTTATTTGAATAGGATGGCAAAGCGTTGAAGTAGAAGGGTTTAGGGTTAGAAACCCTTCATCCCTATTTCCCCGCCAACCCTACGGCCTCAAAAGAGGTATCAATGCCGTCATGTGGTTTTGTGGTTAGCTCTATTTTGATTATGGTCTTTGTGTCTCAGCTATGAAATCCCTCTTCAAATTGCTTCTGGAGGCACTCGTTGTTCAAACATTTTCCGGGTGAGAAACCATGGGTCTTCTCTGACGTTTGATACCTGGTGATCTTCCTTCACCCCATCCCTCCTGTCCCCTTAAAAAATATCTTGGTGGCACCTATGTGTTATGCTGACAGTTTTTAAAATATAAAATTAATAAATCAGCCAGCCTGAATGAGTGGCGGACACTTCACTCCCTCAGTCTTCTACACAATATATTACATACATCTATATCACAGTACTTAGCAGCCAAATTTAATTTAATAAATAAAAAAACAGCATCGGCTCAATACACGTGTTAGAAACTCTACCTTTATAAACATTCCAATTAACAAATCTAAATCTTATTCCCGTGTATTCACAGTTGGATCATAGGCATAGAATGTGCTTCTCCCTATACTAAGAAACTTTACTGGATTGGCTACTTTCAAAACCTTCACTCAAACGAAATATTATTTCAAGGTGAATCTAGTTATTCATACTTTTGTAAACACAACTGTTTGTATACTAATTTTGCAATAATTGTATGAACCGTTGAACAAGATCTCTTCTGGATTTTTCTTTTTACTGCCTGTTCAGGTTTTACTCATATAGGGTATGATAACTACTCTAATGGTGTGGGGATGAGTAAGGACTCAAATTTAGAGGTAATTTACCCGCAGTTACATGGAAGGAGAGTGAAAAACCATTTAGGGAAAACACCCCGCCATAAACTCCTTGTCCACTGAAGCGTGTTTCTTGATATTTGATGGTGCCCTGATTCTTCTTCGCTGTTGTTGATATGTGGCTACCACAGCTGCACGTATTTGGACGCCTTCATTGTTTGACCTAACTGGCACCGCTAAAATCTAGAGCTGCGAACAGTTCATCAGAGATACTCCGGTTAGGAAGAGTGGAAAAAGGGGGAAGTAGAGATGAAAGGATCATGAGAAACATTAAAAAATATTGAAGACGAAAACTTTAAACTTGTCATAAACAGTTATCAACATTTACTTACCCGAGTGATCTTCTAATAGCATTTTATCACCATTGGCGAATAAATCGTGTCTTGAATCCCGTTTGGGCGCGTGGGTGTTGGTTTTTACGTGTTCTGCACCACGTTAATGGGAATGATATTCCTTTAAACTACCATCCGCATCGTTATAACCCTTGTTACCAACACCGGTGGACACGCAGACTAAGGGCCATGCTCATTTAGTTTGGTTTGACATTGATAGGGATGTCGAATCCCGGTTGGGTTTTTTTTTAAACCAAATAGCTTATCACTATATATCTACGTAAATTTGGCTAAATTTACATTAAATTTTACCTTCCTTATACCTGCCATATTAATGTAATTACATTTGTACACCCCGGTTGAGTAGTAAGACGCAGAGCAAACAAATATAGAGTATCAATAATTTTAAAATAATACAAATATAATAGTAATATATTATCATTCATAATCTAAAAATAACTTATTTTCTATTCTATAAATGGCTTTCTTACAAGAAAAGTTGGCGCATATACCGTTGTTAGTCCACCAGTAGCCATTGTGTCACGATAGAATGTGACTTATAGGTGTGGGCGGGAAAGGTTCATGTCCGGTATGCGAACCACCCACTTCAGACAGGTGTGACACACTTGGGTCGTTGCCGAGGTTCACGGATTGAGGCGCTCTGATGCTCTGTAAGGTACGAGGAGTTCCGTGGTGCACTGGAATCAACACTGTCACAAGCAATAAGAGCACCTTCTTCTTTCCTTACTACACTACGAGTTTGCACTTTTCGACATGTGAGGCCACAGATTCATATCTTGTCATAATTTTGTCACCCGAGAATGCAAGTGTCCTATCTCCAAAATTGTTAAATTTGAGATATTTGGTGCTTACGTTTATTTAGAATGCATATGATTCACCTGCAATGAAATTGAGACTGATATATAATTACTTAAGAAGATACAATCTCGGGTTGTCATTTAGTAACATTGGTTTTATACTCAAGGTCAAACGTCAATGCTCTTTATCACAAAAGTGAAAAATTGGACATAGAACACTTGCATTCTCGGGTGACGATTTATAACTAAACCTCATCTACATACTTCGTATACTCCGTATTTTATAATCCTTAACAATTATGATTTCCAATACTAAACACACTTTTTCTATCCATAATCACGAGATATCATGTTGACTACTGGCGTAGTATAATACTCTGTTAAAAAAAATTATATTTTGTTTAGTTGTTCTTTAGTTAAAATAATAGTAGCCTTTATTTAAGTTTTCTAGGATTTTGTATTAAAGTTAAATACATTTAAACATGGTGACCGTTTCCTTTACGATTATTGATGCGTTCATTTTTCTTTACACGTCTTACTACCCGTTTGATGTATACGCTTATGTACTAATTACGCTAATGGTTTTATGTATTAGTAAATTTATATTTAGAGGAAGTATACCTGCATTTGCGTGGAGGGAGAGTTTGGGAGAAATCTCTCAGTACACCCGACCGAGAGTAGCGCGTTAGACCATGTGGCCACCAAAGTGGGTGCGTTCGTCTTGATTCGCACATCCAAGTTTATTTATTTGCCTATACGTGATTAGCACTCCTTAGTTGTACGTAATGATAGTCCCTAGAAGCTGATCCAACTTCTACTGCGGAATGCTAATATCGACCACGTAAACCCGACTTTACAACAGGTTTTGGCGAGCTGTGTAACAACTATAATCAGTAGCTTTTAATTGCCAGACCAAAGCTGACGAGAATAAATTATACATACACGTTCGCCAAAATTAGATAACAAAATTTTCTGAATTGTGCAACAATTCATACGATAGTAGAAATGTGTGATGACCCTTTGTGCTCTCCAATGCTGACTATAAATAGCTGATTATCAACTTGTTTAGTTTTCTAGCGGCTAAACATTTATTTTGGATTTTTTTCACGATGGATGTTTTTAAATTGTAGGGCTGTTTCGTGATTCACGTCAGTACATAGATAAACAAACTGTTTCCATTAAACAAGTTATTTCAAATCTCCTCACAACAGTAAACAAAACTGTGGGTTTATTATCTCTTATATACATAGCTCATGTGCACCGATTGAATGGGTTGGTTTTTAAATTTGATTGGGTCTCCTAAGCAGAACCGATAACGCTGAAAACTATACCATCTTAAAGTCATCCAGGATACGCGGATAGCAGACTACATTCTCTGCCCTGCTCTTGTTTTGCGGCCAACGTGTGAATTAACAATAATACCCCTAATATCCTGTCCGTCTAACCGTTGGGGGGTGTTTTCCATTAGAAAGTTGACATGTTATGTTGGAGGTCTTATATAACTACATTATATTTGGGGCACGTTTATGAAGTAATTTGTTTCCAAAAACAAAATGACGGTTATGGCCTCGTGTTGTCGAACGGTGGGACTTCGAATTGATATTTTTAAATATATTTAGTACTTAGGACAGAGGTCTTCAAAATTTTATGTTCAGGGGCCAAAGTTTCTTCGGTCTCCTGTTGTCTCACGGGCCGCAACACTGTACCAACAGTATTCATATTTAATACATATTAAAATATTCGTATCAGCACATTTTTAAACATTTATACGCACACTAGGCCTGTCTGAGAGGTGACATTTTAAATTTCACGTGAAGTATGATCTCTTTTCGCCCGTTTCAAAGTAGGCCACGTACGGTACGTTATACGTTTGTATAAAAACGTAATACTTTTCTTAATGTAAAAAGCAAAAATTGTTTATAAAATAACGCAAAATACGTAAATAAAGTAAGTGTTCATTTTATTAGTTGAACATCAACATATATATCTATATTTGTCATTTTTCTCTAAATATAATTTTATATTGCACATGAGATAACTAATGTTAATCACGGACTACGTGTTGAAAACCCCTGGTCTAGAGAATATTTCTACCATCATTTACCTCGTTTGGACTGGATCATTGTTGATGAGGGGATGGGAATATTTATATTTTAGCACCGCGTCTTACTACCTGTTCAACTTATAAGCTACACAATGTACTCTTTACCTCAATGAGCTGGGTAGGATGAAGGGTGCATTTAGAGGAAGTGTACTCGTATTTTAGTGTATGGAGAGTGAAAATACATTTAAGAAAAACTCCTAGAACACTCCCCTACAGGGATTAGAACCCCGATATCCCTTCATTGTCATTCTAGTATTTTGGAAGAGTGACTCCTTAGTGCTTAGACCATGCATGTAACCATCGAAGCAGGTGTGATCGGTCGGTGTAAAAAAAAACTAAATGTACTAAGGGTAGTTTTTAACGTTGGATTTCCTCATCATTATCTACTAATTTGGGTTAATTTCTTCTTTATTATACTCCTCGATAAAAATAGGCTACTCTACATTATTATATTATGTATACACGTGGACCTCCCACTTTTTGGGGTCCATATATCCTAAGACCTAAGGGGAGTTCAGCAATTTTCAAGGTGGTCCGGACCTCCTTACCCCCACCTTTCTGTGCCCATACTTCTGACCTTAGAAGAATACTCGCTTTGCCCGTTGGGGGCTCCACCCCCACACCCCTATTGTGTTTTCTTTGCAAGTGGATGTAAAAAAATGTAAATCTAGAGCCGTTTTTTGATAGGTCTTACCGTTTAACCATAAGAGACCTCCAAAGAAAGGTCCGCACCAACTTTAAAGTAGCTCCGACATTTTGAATTTTTGTCGGGGGGTGTCTAACATTTTTTTTTTTAACTTTATGGAATTTTCTCGTCGGTTACAGGCTAGAAGCTATAAGTTTGCTAAATTTCATGTTTCTAGCTCATCTGGAAGTGGGTAAACATTAATGTCAGTAAGTGAGTCAGCTATGTGGCTTTATAATAGTATAATATTACTGCCCCACCTTAGCTATGATTGTGTCGGTGAATTAATTATATAGGGTAGAAAAAGGGGGAGGGGGGCTCATAGTCCACTCCGAGTAAGGCTAAAGGCTCACCTGCTACTGTCGCGGAATAAATAATGACGTCATGACCCAGGTGTGCGGTCATTTCGTGTTATTACCCGAGCAGGTCTACGTGTTCAACCTTCCCTCAGCTGTGACGATTTGGACGGCCGTGGTAGCATCCGTTGTAGATAGATAAGGAACCTATGTCACCGACGTTTCCTCTTGTTTTATTCCTCTTGATGCCAGGCCTCCACCGTGGTTCGGATTCCACGTTAAACTGTAGGTCCTCCATTTCATCTCACAATCACCCTACCATTACACATTAGCGTAAGTGCGTATAACCCGAACGGGTAGTAAGACGCGGTGCTAATAATAATAATAATAATTTATTCCTCTTCTTACTACTCGCCCATGCTCTCCACATATTTACACTTGTGGGGTAAGGATGAGAAAGGTAGAATTTAGAGGAAATATAACTAAATTCGAACAATGGTAGAGTGGGGAATTATTTAGGTAAAAACGCTCTCAGTACAATGACTGAGTTTTGAGCTCCATCTTCCCCATCATTGTCAAACTAGACAAAATGAGACTGACACCTTTGTCTCTCGTTCATTGGTTTGTATGATGGTCCCCATTTTTTTTAGCACCTCATCGGGCTATACTCTTATGTAATAATTAGAGTGGAAAATAATAACCCGACCGAGATTCGAACCTCCATCTTCCCGTCATCGGTAGTTTATTCTCTCGCAAGAGTAGCGCGTTAGGCCACGTGGCTAACGAAGCGGGCTATGGTCCCTAGTTATCAAGAAGATAACGTTATATCGTCCAGATCTTAACACCACCACGAACCTGTGGGTACATAGGCAAAGGCGTCAGTTTCATATAGTTTGGTGAGGGTTCAAATTTTGGCCATACATACAGAGGGCTGGCTTCCTAAATGTTTTCTCTCACCCCCTCGATACAAATATGGGGCCAAATTCCTTCTAATCGCTATCTTCATCATCCCTAAATAATTAGATTGATTAAATGTGGACAACCTTAAGCACCCGCCTCGGTGGCGTGTTTGGCTAACGCGCTAGACGTGTTGAGCTCAACCGCTGAGGACGGGGAAATTGAGGTTCGAATCTCGGTTGGGTGAACTAGGGGTGGTTTTTCCTAAATGGTGTTCCACTCCCCTTCCACGCAAATGCGGGTTCACTTCCTCTAATTAAACCTTCCCAATTCCTAATCCATTAGCGTAATTAGTACTTAAAGCGTATAGCCCGAACGGGTAGAAAGACGCGGTGCTAAATTAAAAAAAATTAAAAAAGGCAACCTTAAGTAATAGTTAGAGGAGTATTATTTTTTTTCAAACTAAACATCAACATTCCAATCAACTGTAAAATATGTTACTATCTCTCAATTTAAAATGGATTAAAGCACTCTACTGTTAATGTTATGGTAATGTGTATTGAATGATTAATTTAACATTTTTAAAACAGATCATGTTTGAACGAAATGATTTTTAGCTGACTTATTGGGTTGACAGTTTAGTGGTTATTTTACCACGGCTCTTGGATATTCTATTCTTTGATCATAGTGTGTGTGTTTTTCTGTGGCGGGCATTTTTAGCGGGAATCAACAGAAATATGACCGTGAGTAAACAAGTTTAGAGGGGGATGGAGTGAGGGGAAGAAGCATAACCATAGTTACATTAGTGTCACAGTTTAACTGATTCCACGATATAAACAATTAGAACCACGATTGCTACTAACCGTGAACATGATATTGCAATACAATTATTTGATTAGCAAAGGTAATAAGATTCATTTTAGCTTTTAAAATGCCTTTCTGTAGTTGTGAGTCTGATTTATAAAACAAGTATAAATTAAATTTAGTTTGTGGTCATGTCATGTTTTACTTCTCTAGCGTTGTATGCAAGATAAATAGTTACAATAGTTACAAATTATATAGAAATAACTATACCAGCTTTCACTTGGATAAAGGATGAAAAATCTATTTTGAAATAAAAGTTGCTTTGCACCAGGTCGAGATTGAATATGATCCTCTCGGTCCAGATCCAGCGACAATAACCGTGTAACCAATGTTTCACCAACACCGGTGGGTACGTGTATTAAATGTCGCGTGTACTTAGTCTGGTTTGTCTGTGAGAGAGTGGTCGAGATTCGAATCCCTGAAAGTTCTAATGAGAGTGCTTTTCCCCTCCTCACAAATGTGAGTAAACTACCTCTAGATTCTAGATTCCTAATCCCTGCCATATTTGTTTAATTGTGTGGATATCCCGTGCGGGTAGTAATACTTGCCCGCATACGGTAGGATTTCCTTTAGAACAAATCTTTTATAAAGTAATATTGACAAAAAGTAGACAAAATTGAACAATGTTGATAAATTTACCTTACAGATTTCAATATGGACACCATCAGTCAAAATTTAAATCTGCAAAAGACATGGCTTTGCGTATAAATATACCCTCATTACAACTGGCTGGGCTTCAAACCACGATCTCTCTGTTACTGATAAAGCTGAGCATATGAGACTGACGATTTAGCCTGCATGCCCACAGATGCAAACAATTTTCCTGTTGTTCTACTTACAGTACCGTCTTGAGTGACATTCTCTTTACGACTTTGGCGACTACACTCTAATTAGAGAAATGTTACATTTACGAACGATGTGTGAAGAAAGTATTGTGGAGGACGCGAGAAATTCAAATGTCCTAACCATAAAAATGGATTTTGAAAGAATTTATCTCAGAAGAAAATGAATAGGCTCTTGTGTCCTAAGGGTAAAAAAAAACTATGCTTTTTTTCTCACTTGTCATGTACTTGAAAAATACTACATAACTCCTCCTCTAAATTACCTATATAACATTCGTAGTTCTTTCTTGAAGTTTCACGTGACCAAGTGACTTTGGAAAACAGCGTTGTGAGAATTGTGGCCAGAGGTCCAATACTTTGATCATTTCGGGTACGATGAGCATTGCTCCCGCCCATATGATACGGTTTGATATAATGATATGGTAAGTACTTGGTTGAAAGAACTGTATATGACAGAAACCCTAATTCATACCTCTTCTGCACTTCTATTTACAGTAGTTTGGATTGGTTTCTCTGCCCTTGCCCCTCATCTTCCACCTGTTTCCGTATTATTCGAAATTTCAGTAATCCTACCACCTGTCGGTCCCGTTTAGGTCAGATTATTGAGAGACTACTGTGCATATTTATTCCTTAAAATGTATATAACGTAATGTTTGTTTATATTTGCTCGCCAAAACGATGCACCCAAAATATACGTTTACTACGATCATAATAGTAACATTGACTCAATTCAATAGGGCCAAAGCATTTTCATCATTGGGGGCAAACATTATAAACTAAATTAATTGGTGCTAAACCATTCCATTGTGTAGTCACATGCGAGTATCGTTACTTGTACGTATGTCACTCTCATATTTCTTCCATGTTACTGCCAGATCATGTATCATGTCACTTTAGTGGGCACTGCTACTAACATGACAGCAGTGACTCCTTTGTCCGCGTACCTACAGGTGTGGGTATCCGATTGTTAAACGCATTTTAACGATAGTGTCTTATCACTCACTTGCTGTACGCCAAGGATTTTGCTTCGAGAATATTATATCTGCCAATCAAACCTCGCCTTGTGTCGAGTTCGAGAATATGACCTCCGCCAGTCAAACCTCGCCTTGTGTCAGGAATCCCTCGCTAGAAAACTGGTGGACATGCGCAGACCGAGAGGAACAAAAGGCTGCCGCACCGCCTGCATCAGTACCAACAGGCTATTATTGAACTAACACATAGGACTGAAGAGGACCGCTCTTTTCACTTAATTCTCTCTTGGGGCACATTGCACTACATTTTAGTTTAATGTTTATTTAATTTCTGTTTTTTCTCGGCTTATCTATTTATTTCACGACCTGAGTTGTGTGCAAGATGTCAAGATAATTAAGTATAATTTTGCCTGTGACAAAGGGTTCGAATCCCTGCTAGGTGCTCTAAGGGTGTTTATTCTTAACCGTGTTCAAAATTTTCTTCCGCGTAAATACGGGTACATTTCCTTTTATATGCTATCTTCTTAACTCATACCAAATTAGCGTAATTAATAAACACGCGTTTATGCCCAATGGTAATATATATATATATTTTTTTTCTGTTTTTGTTGTATTTTTACCATTTATTACTTACACTTGATGTGGTTCATTGTCCGAGAGGTCTTAGTTTGCTAAATTTGCATTGCACTTGGTTGTCATTGACGGAGTTTCCAGGCCTCGAATTCAATTCGGATACACCGTTTTATTTGTTTTGTTTTTTATTTGAGAGTGATTTACACTATAGTTTTATCATCTTATTTACATTATAATTAAGACTAATTTTTTCTAGGCTACTTGACTTCCTTATCCATTACCCTTGGATTAATTTGTTAGTTGCTATCGTTTTAAACTCACAGCTACACCTAATTTCATAGCTGAGGGAACTGCAGGTCTAATGGAGAAAATATTTAACTTCGCTCTCTCTCTCTGTTAGAGGTTGCCAAACCTTTTAGCTTTCGGTTGTTGGGAAGGGAGGGGGGATGGTTTATTTGGAAATCCCTCATTAGAAATAATGTGGCATGGGGAGGCTGGGGGGTTCAAATGACAGGCAAAAACATTTCATATTGGTACAGCCTTTTCTAAAAACATTAACTATTTCCACAATCGTATTTTTTTCAGGATTGAAGTTTGTTAACGTATTCTATTCCCCACGTAATTATGCTTAAAACTAGTTTATGTATAAAGTTTTTTCCTCATAATTAATATACAAATAAATATATTAGTACACGCATTTTATACTAAATGCTATGAATTTCGTTCTTACTTGTTATTAATCAGAAAATTAGGACAGTCACTATCAATATCAATCAAAGTTTTAATTTTATTTAGGGTAGGTAATTCATTGTTATGGTAAAGTGAATGTACCTTTCCGCGAATTGCTGCTTGAGCAAAAGTATCATATTTATCCAAACACTTCATTTGAGTGCAGTTATTTCGTTTTTTGATTGATATCAGTAACTTTACCTTAGTTTTGAATTCTTGTTTAGTAGAGATTACTAACTTATAGGACACACCTGTAACTTCTGCAGTTTGTATTGCCACTTGATTTTCTGAAAAGTTCCTTCTTAACGAAAATAGGTGTAGACTCTTAACAAAATTGTCCTTTCTTTACTACTTAATATTTTTTTCTTGGAATGTAATTGTTTGTAACAAGCCGTAGATTCCATAATTTGTATCATATTTCAACTGTTAACATTACACTATTATTCAAATAAATATATTAATATAAACATAATACTATAATTCCACAACCTTACGGCAAAAAAAAAACACACAACCAACACATACACACAAAATCTTAACGTGATCAATAAATATTTTTCTACACAGAGTACTAATAAAATATGAGTGTTTTATTTAGTTAATGTTTTTGAGCTAGCTATTAGGAACACGAGACTCAGACTACTGTAACTTTACGACTGTGCTGGAGGAAGAAGCCCCAATTAGTGGCAACTTAGACAGCCCAGCATTGCCAAATTTGATATACATTCGAAGGAAGACTGATCACGGAAAACAAAAGAATGACAATGCTATTGCTCAGTAGTAAGCGTGCAGTTCCCTCAGCAATGAAATTAGGTGTAACAAAAGAAAACTAAAAAAAAACAGCACAAAAAGTTAAGGTTTTGGATCACCTTACATAGGCCTACACAGATAGATAGGAAGATAATTTGTTTTAAGAAAATGCAAAAATTACCATATCAAAAATAGTGTGTCATTTGTTGTAGAGGTGATTACATACTTTATACACATTGCTATACATCTTACTGTCTGTTTGAGCTTTCTGCAATTTAAATTACTAATCAATGACCGTGGTTCGGATTCCACGTTAAACTGTAGGTCCTTCATTTCATCTCACAATCACCCTACCATTACACATTAGCGTAAGTGCGTATAACCCGAACGGGTAGTAAGACGTGGTGCTAATAATTTCAATTTCCTTTATTATAGTGCTGGCCAACAGTCGTAAGACCTATAACAGGCCANAATTTCAATTTCAATTTCAATTTCCTTTATTATAGTGCTGGCCAACAGTCGTAAGACCTATAACAGGCCAGCACTGAAAAGTACACACGTACATACCTTATAATACATATATTTACACAAGAAAAAATGATAGACAAAAAATGGCTAAACAATGTTATATACTGATGAATAGTTACGTGATAAAAAGTAGTTAATAATAAGAATAAAAAAGTAACATTAAAAACAAATAACTAAATAGTAATCAGTAACATAATGCAAAAAATAGAGCAGAATATTGTAAGTTTAAATAACATAGGCAGAACCTCTACATGATAAATTATTGATATGGGACATCCTTAAATAGCTCTCTGAGTTTAGCTTTTAATAATAATAATAATAATAATAATAATAATAATAATAATAATAATAATAATCTAAGGCTACATTTTTTAAAGGTATTATAAGGAAATGGATGAGAATTCTCATGAAATGATGATGAAAAACCTCTCGCGGAAAAATAAATAGCGATATATTCATTTGGGCACAAGCTCCGAGCTCCCCACACAGTCTCCCACACTTTTTTTTTTATCTTACCATTTCTTTTCTACGAGTATTTAATCGTATTTTTTATTGTTCGTGTCTTACTACCTTCCTGGTTGTATGCCTTTAACTAAACTAATCGAGTCGGGATGACAAAGATATAATTTAGAGAAAATGTACTGGCATTTTCCTGGAGGGTGAATGGAAAACTCTTTGGGTAAAGGTATCCTCAGTACTCTTAGTTAGGATTCGAACCCCAACCACCCTATCACCAGCAAACTATACTAAATTACCCTAACATTGCTCCAGTATTCCCACCAGCGTGAGTCATGTCTGCTATGGTTTCATTTTCTAACAGAAGCTTTGGTTGCGATTTCCCCAACACGTGTATTTGTTTATTAACGCGGTTTCGACATGCTTTGTTTGCAGGCCGTTGAAGGCTAAATCAAATGTAGGTCAAACATAGACTATATTATTACTTTTTGAAGTACTTAACGCGTACTTTCCTAATAAACTCGTATTAGCACACGACTTACAAATTAACTTAGCTCTAGTACGAATACTGGATAGTAATTCCATCCTTGTAAAAGTGATACATTTTAATTCGTTAGAGAATCGAACCCGAGATCCTCAGCTCACTAAACAAACGTGCTACAAAAGGCTCAAAAGTACAAAAGGTCAAGATCCGCTAAGTCAACAATCCTGTGTACCACAAATATTATTTATCCCATGCGAAATGTGCATAGTAAATCAAGTATAGTAAAGATGTTGTATTTACTACTCCGGCAATGGGACAGACAGGTAGAATAGTAGGGTGGGTGGTACGCATATACATAGAACGTTTATCAAGTGGTACTCTCTTGGGAACCGTCTGAGAAACATCGGTGTAAAGTAAGACAGTAACAAGAAATCAGCCTAAAGGCTGGTTCACACTGAAAGCTAAGCTGTTCTAAGCTAAGATTAGCTCTGATAACTGTTTAGTAAATTATCAGACCATATATTATTTAAACGTGTTGGTTTACACAGAAAGCTAAGATAAGCTATGCCTTGCTACGCTGCGCTATGTTTTTTCTGATTGCTGGCCGGACAATTTTTCCATCCTGATGATCCATCTTACGTTGCGCATGCGCAGAATGCAGCTTGGGATACGTGTTAAACAGACATAGTGCAGGATTGTTGAAAATAACTACCTCCTTTATTTTCTTACTCTTCCGAAACAGCTGCTAATAGCAGCTCGAGGAACCATAGCTTAGTTTAGCAATGAGTGTGAAACCAAACTGACAATACCTTAGCATAGCATCGCTTAACTTAACTTAGCGTTTTTTGTGAACCAGCCTTAACATTATATACTAGGAAAGGAGTAACATACATAGATTAAATGTGGGGACGTATGGAACACAAGGAAAAGCCAGTCAGTGTTTTATGCAGTTTGTACAGCAAAACAACTTTTTAGTCAAAATATATCAAATATTGCTTCAGTACAAATATAGAGTTTAATTTTCTTAACATGGTGATTTCAGCAGTTCTTGAATATATGTCGTGAGCATAGCAGTATTAGATGAACAGCTTTTTTTTAATGGAGTGAAAAAGTGGTCATTACATTCCAGGACACCCCTGAAAGATATTCAAGAACTGTTGATATCACCATGTTAAGAAAAGTAAAATCTATATTTGTACTGAAGAAACATTGATTTATTTTGACTAACAAGTTGTTTGGCTGTACAAACTGCAAAAACACCGGACTTTTCTCGTTTTCCATACAGCCCACACACTCACTTTAATTCCAAATATAATTTAATTAAAAAGGGTGGGGGTTGGGATTAACTTTACACGCAGGATGTTGTGTTAGTAATTAGTAGGAATAATTCACTAATATTCATAACACTAGCTCTATCTATGCAGCCCTGCCGGTGATTAAAAGCTTGGGAGGAATATGAACCATTGTGTTGTTCTGATTGACTAGCCATAATGTATAGCCAGACTCATTTGTGTGTTCATTAGTACGAGTTTGTTCCATGAAAGGAAAGTTCCTGCAGTTCTGGTTTTAGCACAAACCTCTATATTTTCTGTTATTAAGGTTATCTCATATTCAGCCAGGCTTATTTCGATTATAGTTTAAAATCATATTTCAATACAGTCGTCACAAACTATACCTCTCATTTGGTAAATCATTCTTCTACGGTCCACTTTTCATAGGAAGTGCCTTTTATAAAATACAAACTGTTGTGGTCAACATCGATAACATTTTATTATTGTCACTATTATTATTATTATTATTATTATTATTATTGCTCGTGCTACACATTAAATACTCCTAATAAATAATATTTTAAGATGTCGTTACTGTATATCAAGAGTGAAAGTTGCTAATAAAATGAATCAACCCCTGAATTTATAAAATCGTTTTAGTAGCTTTTATAGCTGTTATAAACTTTTATGTACTTCTCTTCTTACCAGAATCTCACTATGGTTAAGGCGGGAGTGTATGAGACGCCAGAAAATGTCAGAGTTTTGCCAAATTTCATATCTAAAGGTTTTTTTGGTTAAAAGAAATCAAATATTGCTCCAATAAGTTATTATTATTATTATTATTATTATTATTATTATTATTATTATTATTAACAACACCGCGTCTTACTACCCGTTCGGGTTATACGCGCTTACGCTAATGGGTAATGGTAGGATGATTGTGAGATGAAATGGAGGACCTACAGTTTAACGTGGAATCCGAACCACGGTGGAGGCCTGCCATTCCCCACATTCACAAGATGTCTTGTCAGAGGTGAAGGAAGGGTTTGGTAATCTGATAAATCTTTGCCGGGACCGAGGATTGAACCCCGGCCGCCAGCACAGAAGTCTGACACCTTACCCCTGCTCCAATAGAAATCTAAAGTTTTATTTTCTTCATATGGTGATATCAACAATTCTTGAATATCTGTCAAGGGTGTTCTGGAATTTAATGACAGCTTGTTCTCTTAATTTAAAAAGTTGTTCATCTAATGCCACTATGTTCATGACAGATATTCAACAACTGTTGATATCACTATGTGAAGAAAATTAAACTCTGTTTGTAATGAAGGAATATTTCACTTATTAGACAAACAAGTGTTGCTATAAAAACTAATCAGTATATAGTTTAATTGCGGCAAATCAAAGTTTAACTAACAACCAAGCGTATAATATAACCTGAACAGGTAGTAATATGCGGTGTTAAAATTAAAAAAAACTAACAGCCATTGAATTATATTGCTACGGTCAGCAAACTTGGCTTCATGAATTTAAGACACGTAAGTCTAGTAGTAATACAATCGATTACACCATGTATTAATACTCTAGCAGTATCGTGAGATGGTGTTAGGATAAACAAAGCTTGTTAAACTGTACCTGTTAATTATTCTGATCAGTCATCACTCAACACCTATTAGCCAGGTATCAATGAAAACATATTTGCATGCTAGATGTGTAGACCAGATCCTATGTATTATAGGTCAAATGGTGACTATGCGACACTAGTAACACTCCACGTCACGCCACTGTATTCTGGTAACTAGGGGTGTGCGAAGTCCACTCTTTCAATTCGAAGTGAACTAGAATAGAATAGATGAAATATTCTCGAAGTCAAATAAAAGTGCGAATATCGTGTTTATTTGTTTTATGATTGAAAACATATTACAATTTTTTTATTTATAAGCCTTGATAGCTTTATGCACTAATATGACTTGAAATAATTGTTTTATTACACAATTGCTTGTAATATTTTGTTTTAATATGATAAATTAAGTATTTATCCCAACGTGTAAGTCAATTTTTTTTTCCATATGATCATTACTTTTTAAAGTATAAAACAGTTCAGAATGGGATTATATGACCTTAAATTAAATATTTTAGCTCTCAATATTTTTACTAGCGAAATTTAGTAATGGTCGAAGCCAGAATTTTGTTTTACCAAGCGAAGTCAAAGCTGACATTTGTTTCGAAGCCAAGTTGAAGTTTAGGAGCTTCATTCACCACTACTATTAACTGATAAATACTAATATAGATAATATTGTGGCTTCAATTTTTAAATGTGTTTCTGCTGATATGCCAATGCATACAGCAACAATTATTACAACTCTCGAATAAAGTTAAATACTAATTCACAAATCAAGTATAGATGGTACAGTCTCATGCGGGATTAGGAAGGGAGTGTATTTCTCCTTTTTATGTATTTTACTACTGGCAGCATCGCGTGTTGACTACTTTAACCATATTGAGGGGGGAGGGGGTGGACTTTAGATACCACCCCCTTGATCGGGACTGTCATATCCTTTGTTTGGGGTTGAGTCACCCCAACTTACATTACTCTACTCGTCTTCTTAGGGTGGAAATAACTTTGTGTGGTACACACTGTTGCAAGGAGTTGCCATTTTTATTTTATTGTACCCTCACGTCCTACCAGTTTGGACTATCCGCGCATTTACAATAATTAGTTAGGAAGGTAGAATTAAGAGGAAAATGTTCCCGCATTTTCATGTGAAGAGAAAAGGAAACCTATTAAGAAAAAAAACCGTTTCAGTATACTCGACTCTATTTTGATGTGAACACTGATCACCCCATCATCGGAAGTTCAGTTTATTGTGAGTGACTTCTTGGACATTGCGAACACCGAAGCGGGTTCATATATCTTGTAGAGGGGTTCATAATGGATGGGGGGAGGGGGAGAATTCACTGAACCAATCAAATTAGGAGGACGTCACAGGTTAGTTTGTAATCGAGTTCATTGAGGCGTTTTGCTACTGACGCAAAGCAAATCCACATTGAAAGACTTTGGTTCGAAAACCACCCTGGCCAAAAGTCAGCCCTTACGTAGTACAAAAAATAAAAATAAAATAAAACGATTGTCTTGGAGTTAGTTATAACTTATAAGTTCGATCATTGTTGCTTAGTATGGGTTCTAATCTCAGGTAGATATTTTGGTAGGATTTTCACATCTTCCTGTTTTGAAACTTGTTTCATGGTCTCAAAAATCAATTTTATCATCCTTTGTCTCCAACCTAGTGTGATCTACCGAATTTTTAGTAGTACAATAAGTTTTTCAATAAATGGCAGTAATATTAAATTCGCCTATAGAAAGAACATTTATTACACTTTTTAATCGTACAAGATGTGAGGACTGGATCGGAATTAACGTTCTCACCGACAAAGTGTTTAGTTACATTGGTGGTACCGTGGACTGAACGTCAAGCTATCCTGGTTTTCGAGTGAGGGAGAGTTCGGAAATCTAATCTTGGCTGGGTTTACTGCGGGTAGCTTTCCCGATATGGTTTCTCACTCTCCTTCCACGCAAGTGCGGATATATTTCCTTCTCCTTCACTATCACATGGTTAAAATATAGTCTACGAGTGTAGACTAAACAGGTAGTGAGAGTGAGATGTTGTGAAAAAACGTGTATATTTTTATATATGTCTGTTTCCCTACACATTGCGTTCTTATAGTGATTAAAGACTATAAACGTTTTATAATAACTAAAAAACTAATATTTGAACATAAAGTTCGTTCACGGTAGGAGTTTACCTCTGAAAGGCCTTTTTCCCTACCAGAAATCTATTATATAGTAGGATATTGGTAGGAAAAAAGACCTTTCAGAGGTAAACTCCTACCGTGAATGAAGTATATGAAGGCTATCAAGTTGTCTCAATAGTCTCGGAGACAAAATTTGGTGTCACCACATATAAAAGGATGTAAAACGTTTGTACAAGGGCTAATTTTATGCTCATATATTTACCTTGTATACCTTGTACGGATCATAGACCCTGTCCCAGTACAAAAATCTGGGGCACTATCCGTATGGCTATTAAATGGTCGAACTTCTATGTTTTATGCTGTGGGTGTACGCTTCATTTAGCCTGAAAGGTAGCTGCAGTCTTACCCTTAGCTTGAACGACTACAGTAAGGGCCTAGCTAATATACTGCGTAGCTCAAGGTAAGCTGGCTATCCTTAAGTGTCGTTATCTGTTGTCTCACCCGCCTCGGTGGCGTAGTTGACTAACGCGCTAGTCGCGTTGAGCTCAACTGCTGAGGACGGGGAGATCGAGGTTCGAATCTAGGTCGCGTGATGAGAATCCGAAACACAACTTCCTTCGTAGGGGAAGTAAATCTGGTGGTCCTATCATGTAAGAGAACCTTGAACCTTAGAAGGTATGTGAACATACCTTTCCCGACAAAATTGGTGGTCCCTTTTGGTCTCGCTCATAGAAATTATCGTGTGCTGATACATTTAGTCGTTTCCGAAGGTGCACGTTAAATACCTCAGATAAATACATTTTAAGGATAAATGGAGTGTACACGCGTCTTGGGAAGAGGAGGGTATTTTTAGTTTAGGGGTCGCCAGTCGACTGCACTGAATCGGCGAGGTGATAAAAAAAAATACAATCTCAGTTTACTTGACATACTTATGCGCGCATAGTCGCTTTGCTATCCTTGATGCAACTACTTTGTGTATTTAGAGTTTATCCATACATGGTTCTACTGAATACAAATAGAGTTGTTTCTGGAATACTTACTCTACTATTTATGGGCGTAAAACTAATTGGGGAATTCTCGTTAACTTAAATAAACTTCCACACGCGAAACTTCTCTCCTTGTACTAATATTGTTATTTTTTACTATTTAGTAACAGGCAGGATTAGTTAGGCCAGTAACTGGTATTTGGTTGAAGATGGCATGGTTCTATCTCCAACCAGGTGCGTTTGGATTAACTTATTTAGTATAAATAATTTCCAACCATCCCCCCTGCATGCGCACCGAGTGGGAAGATTTCTCGGAAGAATCTATACTCCAGAACATTCGGGTTGAAATAAAAAATGAACCGTCAGAAGGTAAAGTCAAGGACACCGTTGCAAGTTAAACTATGTCTCTGATAACAATGAACAATTTTTTTGATTGGATTACATCAAATAAAAGGATAGAATTCACGCCGAAAATAACTCAATCAAAGCAGACTTTTGAATCATATATTTCCTCCTTAGATTTATCTTTTGAAAGAAAGGAATTGAACCGAGATCCTCGAGATAGATTCTAAGTGTTTAAATCACTCAAATATAAATTATTTAAATCTTTTATATTATATTGGTTTCGGGGGTTAATGATACACTTCACTACGAGTACAATGCCTGTTTCTAGTCAAGTTACATTAAGGATACGGATGGAAGAAACTCTTATAAAATACAACCGTGGTTTTGCGACCAACATTTATTACATTACACTCGGCGTTGCCCTGCGTTGCGTGGCTACCCCGGATCAACGCTTTTCTTGGCTTTAATCAACCAGAAAAATAATCTTTGTTTTATTTCTCCCGACTCAGTTTTTAGTTATTTTATAAAAAGAAAATTAAAAATTCTGGTCTCGATATGTAGATTTTATACACAACGGCTACTAATTTTTAGAACTTCAACCCTCTGTGGGAGATAGATATCGTGAAACACTCATGAAATACACACAAACTCTTAATTTCATTAATATATATAAGTACATTTATCGGTATTGATACAGTTTTCAAAAAAAAGTAAAAGCTGCAAATTCCATTATCAAAGCTAAAAATATATGAATATATATCGAATAACTTTTGCAACTGTCAGATACCTTCACACCTTGCTCCCTGTTATAGGTTGCGACGATCTGTGGGGTGAAACGGGCTCTTGAACAGAGTTATGGAGTTGGATAGTAATAGTAATATTTGTGGTGGTGATAGTGAGATTGGACGTCTCTGATTCTACCACCCTCTAAATCAGATCTCGCATCAGATTGGTGGATTATTGGAAACGGGTAGGGGTCAATTTGATGATAGGTCATAAATGCTCTTTTTTTCCTATGAATATTTTTAAGGGGTTGTGTTTAACGTGTATGTTTGAATATATATCTTTAATGTGTATTATTTTAGCACCGCGCTACCCGTTCGGGCTATACGCCTATGTGCTAATTGCGCTAATGGTTTAAGAAAGATTAATTATATATACATATATATGTATATAGGAAGTGTACCCACATTTGCATGGAAGGGGAGTGCATTTTTTTAAACAACACTCAGTACACCCAATTTAGATTCGAACCTTGATCTTCCCGTGACCGGCAGTCTAGTCTACTGTGAAAGTAGCGCGTTAGACCATGCGGCCACCGAAGCGGGTATCATTATGTGTTCATTTATATTTTTAACATTATAACATCTGAATACTATCAATGTTATTAATGTTCTTAATTCTCTTTACTCGTCGATTGGTTTAGTTTTATCGACCCCTTTTATTATTTAATATTTTGTACCATAAATATGAAAACTTTCATTTTTAGGCTTATTAGCCATCCCCGTTGCAAAATAAAATTATTATTATTATTATCATCACCGCGTCTCATTACCCGTTCGGGTTTTACGCACTTACACTAATGTGTAATGTTAGGGTGATGGTGATATGAAATGGAGGACATACAGTTTAACGTGGGATCCAAACCACGGTGGAGGCCTTACATTCCCCAGATTCACAAGTTGTGATTAATACACGTCTTGTCAGAGGTGAAGGAAGGGTGTGGTAATCAGATAAATCTGTGCCGGGACCGAGGATTAAACCCCGGACCCCCAGCACAGAAGTCCAACACCTTACCCCTAGACCACCAGGTCGCCTGCAAAATAAAAGTAACAATCCACTCTGCCATACTCTTTTGTTGTCGACACTATCAGTTCATTCGACTATACAGTATTTCTTAAAGGAACACCACGAGGAATGTAAAGGAATGTAGATATCTGCACATTTCGTTTAGGGTGAAAGCGTATACGCTTACGTTTACGGCATCCATTATTAATTTCTTATAAGCTGCACCATAGTATAAACAAGCAAAGTAAGCTCACAAACTTTCAGGGTAAACACAGTGCACCCTAGCCTGCATCTCCCATAAGCCACTTGGAACAAACTCACCCTTTAATTGAACCAGTTGCGATCGAACCCTGGCCTTCATTATCAGACACAACAAACTATCACGTTTACCTTTTAACTAAAATATAATATAGTGTGTAAGTTCCATTATCAGTATCCCAATATTACCGAGTATTTGAGGGCGCACCCAAGCGAAGGGGGTTGAGGCTTGTAATACTTCTTTCCTCCCCTGGACATGTTGAAATGTTAAAATAACACTCAAGAGATATTTTAGTTATTCCAGATGATGTCCTTGATATATGAAAGTGATTTCTTCATATGGAGTGTAAGATTCAATAATAATAATGTGTTAGTATGGGTATGAAAACGCGTTTACTTATGTATATATAGTGCTTATTATGGTGTTAGTATATATGTACTTGGATTATATTATGCAAAGTAAGATATATAGCTTATATGATATATTATATTTGCATAACATTCAAGTACACACCATTAACAAAATAAACAGAATATATATATATATATATATATATATATAAGTAAATAAGCACTACGTTTCATAAGTTTCATTCTAATACACTTATATAATATACACACTGCATACACTAGTATAAATGAAAAATATAATTTTAAGCTACTTCCAAAATAAATTATTGTACACACTTCTGCAAATAAAACGTTACTTAGTGTTTTTATGCACCTTGAAGACCGGGAGAGCAGGGTAACTACAGATTTTTTTTTTGTCTTAAAAAACATAGGAAACTCAGGTTTGCAACAACAACAAAAGTGAAATATTTGTAAAACATTTTGTATATAAGAAAAAGTGAACTGTAGAACTTAGTGATCTGATTCAATCACATGTCCTATCCCCTTTCCCTCCTCCTGAAATATTGGGTTTTCAAACAGCCTCGTGTTTTCCCCCCCATCATGATCAAATCGTACTGTGACATATCTGATGACATGATTGTTCATACTAATTCATTTTATGAAAATAATAATAAAATTAAATTTCTCTATGCTTCAATAAAAGCTGTTTGGAAAAATGGTAAATCCTTCTGAATAATTGAATAGTAATAAAATAGTGGTAACTCTGAATACGGTACCTATCTTCTATGACTCGTGCGGACGTAAGAGATATTGGATGCTGCGTTCACGACCTCCCCTTGTTATTGTTGTGCAGGCTGTACTGCATTACATTTGCGTGGTGTGGGTTGTGGTCTTACTACAGTTTAGGAGATGATTGGTTGTGCCGACTTGGACGAAAACTAGCTCGCTACTCTTGTTTAAATATCCGGGCTGTTTAGAGTAGTCTTCTTAAACGTACTCGTTACATCAGCACACAACTTATAAACAAAGTTAATTTTTAAAATAAACACAACTCTCAGTCCTCCTCTCGTTAATTCATCACTGTGAAATAATCAATTGTTTGGCCATGCTTGGAATTTTACCCCTATCAGTTTAGTTTACAGACATGCTATCGATTGAGCTAAGGTGTCTAACTTATATAATAAGGATTGTTAATTATTCTTTAAAGATGATTTAATTTAACTTAGTTTAAATGTTTTACCATTGTTTGAGGTCTCTCTTTCTTCTCTGTTAAAGTGGAACACTTTTTTTTTCTATTGCTTATTACCCGTTCGAAATACGCATATACTGGTTATGTATATGAAATATAGATGGAGAAGGTATAATTTAAGAGTAAATGTACTTACATTTTCGTGGAAACCACCTATGAAAAATACCCTCAGCGCACCCAACCGAGATTTGAACCCCAATCTCCCCGTAACCGGCATTTCAGTTTTACTCGAGTATGACACGTTAAACCATTTAATCACCAATGTGGCTTTGTTAACGTTATTGCTAATTGTTACCGGCTTATCCTAAATAATAACAAAAACTAAACTTATACCCTAGGCCTTTAATTTATCATCTAGATAAAGGGATGGAACCCAATCTCCCAAAACTAAATATTTGAAGTGACCAAGGTTTGAATTCTCAACATAAGTATCAGGAATCAGCCTCGCTATCGACCGAGCTAAATAGACGAACGTGTGAAGTAATTCAAAGTAAGATTATGTTATTATCAGGAACTCCCAATCTCAAATAGCCTAAATGTACCTGAAAAAAACACGAAAAGTAGATTCTGTGTCCTACGGAATGCTAACCGCCCTGGAAGACTCGGGAAATAGAAAGGTTTGGCTTGATCAAGAGGGTAGTTGAGTTAAACGTTATTACATTTTCTGGAATCCAATAAAAATTCCAAACAAGCGCATGATTTGTATATAAATATATAAGTTATATTATTAATTTTTGGAACATTTTTAATGTTATATGTCTTAACTGGCCTTTCAGACTATCCTAAATATACAATTACAGTTTTTTTTAAAGGAGAATGAAATAGGTGAAATAGTAGAATGCGAAATAATACTGTTAACTCAATCGAAATTCGAACCCCTGCACGCTTGCTGAAAGTCAATTACGCAAGTGTTATGATAACTATCATCACGGATAAGTAAACTTATTGTGCACTAAAAGGATATATCAATACACAGCTTGCATATTAACTTAATCTAGGGGTGCATCTATAACATATCTCTCCCTTCAACTCTAGTCAGGAATTGTGAATGTCTGGGTAATGACTGTTGAGATTAAACCATCATAAATTAAACAGATTGATAAAAAATTCACTCCGTAGTAATAATAAACATAAAATTCACTTAATTAGCAAACATTAAAAATAATATTAACACTCCAATTTCTGAGAGGTGCCTGATTTGAGTGATAAAAAAGTCACTCTCGTAGATTTACTTTCATGTATTCATACGTAAAGTCATGTGTTCTCCATCTGTTAGTTTTGATAGATTTTTTAAATAACCATAAAATAACAATAATATAATTATATATTTTCAATTTTGGCTAGAAAAAGGTTTGTATTTTTTTAAAGGTCCTTCATATGTAATCGTACTGTACAAACACTGCATATGTTATTTCTATAGTGTGTGCTGTAAATATGGTCCACTGTTTTCTCGCCATAGGCAGCTCTCGTCACTTTATTAGCAAACTAGAC
>CABFVX010000693.1:74468-108245 GCA_902151425.1 Timema shepardi | reverse complement strand
TATATATATATATATATATATAACCTATGTTACTCGCTGATAATGCAGCTTTATATTAGAATTTTTAAAATTGGTCCAGTATTTTTTGAGTTTATCCATTACAAACAAAAAAAAAAACTTTCTTCTTTATAATATTAGTATAGACTACTTTAATCCGTAAATGACGACTTGTAACTTTTATTGGCTGTTTATTTTATTCCAAAATAAACTTTGTACTATTTTCATAAACTTTGGACCCACGGAGCAGCTCAGCATAACTCAGAAATTCCAAAAGTATCGTCGAATTATAAATAGTAGCACATATTAATAAAATGTTAGCCTCTATCAACTTCGGAATGAACTTTTGATCATCCTGTTTTTTATTATTTAAACGCCTAATTCTTGGGTAATATCGTTGAGAGTATTTAATTAAACTTATGGGTAAAGTAGAATGTATAGTAAATCTATTTGTATTTGCGTGGAAGGGGTATAATAATAAGATATTTAGTATAAAACACCTTAATTATGCTCAGCCAGGATTTTAACCTCGATTTTCCCAGAATATATTATGTTTATTCCATGTGCCGAACAATGCAGTGAAAGCTAAAATACCATTTTGGGTAATTTGGGGAATACTATAAGTGCAGAGCGAGGCATAAATACTCATACTCATGGTTAACGAGCCACGATTTTTTTTAAAGAAAATGTACCTTGGGTTCTAAGCATCATGGACTTCCTGATTAATGAACCACAGTGCATCACCTTATAAATGATCAATATTATGTTCTTTAACAGGATTATAATTACAAAAAATCGGAAATTTGGCACCTTTGATTTATGGCTTCACACTCGCATTAGACTGGGCTACCGTTGACGGAGAGTTTGGAGTATAATTCCAGTTATATATACATATATATGCATACATTTTTTTTTCCACCGCGTCTTACTAGTCGTTCAGGTTACACGCTAATGTACTAATTACGCTAATGTTTTCAGAAACAGGAAAGTTATATTTATAGGAAGTGTACTAGGATTTGCGTTGATGGAGCCTGGAAAACCATTTCGTAAACGCCACCCTCGGTATACCCAACTGAGGATCGAACCTAGATCCCCCCGTCTTTGACGGTCTAGTCTATTGAGAGAATAGAGCGTTAGACCATGCGGTCACTGAAGCGGGGTCCCAGTCGGGTGTAGGGTTTTACCCTAAATGATTTTCCACTCACCCTCTACACAAATGTTAGTACACTTTCACCTAAATTCAACCTTCTTAATCCCAAATACGTTAGTGTTATTAGTACTAATGTGTACAACACGAACGGGTAACAAGACGCGGTGTTTAAAAAACAAACAAAACTGTTAGTTACATTACTTTTTCATACTGTTTTCCTTCTATAGAGTTCTCCTCTCAAGTGTCGGATTAGTGCCGATAAACGGCGAGGCCGGTCCGATGTCCAACCATGTGTCTTGCGTGACGGTGTTGTATTTACAATAGTGTCGTTTATTTCTCTCTTATCGAGTTTTTCCATCGATTGTTGTGTCAAATGGTCGAGGAAATGACAACTAAACACCTTTCCCAGATGGTGTAATGGCGGTATACGATACGAGTATAGTGTGACAGCTATTAGAAGGTTTTTTTTTATTGCAAACTTGGACGAAAGCTACTAATGTCAACCTATCCGTAAATATTAATTATTGTTTGCCTGGTATAGGCTACCAATAAAAAGCGCTATCAAAAGATTATAATAATACTTCCAGTCATTGTTTTGAATAAGGAACTTTATGCTAGCCGTCACTTACCGACAGTCCTACCGTAGATAGGGTATAGAAGATATTTTCTGCAATTGACCTGCGTGGATAGGGGATAGGTAGAGAATTTTGCAAAATATATTACAAACATGTTGAGAATTTGCTATTTTACCAATACGAATCTCAAATTCGAACTTTAATCTAAATTTAAAAAAAAATGAAAATAGGAGTAGTTAGAATTATCAAAGTAATATATATAGTAACTAAATTTATTTTGTTGTTACATTGAATTCATTAAAACATTCATACATTCAAATAAGTGTTATATTAATGGTATGGGGTCTGGTTTTATAGCTTATTAAGGCTATAAAATAAATCGCAATTCAACTCTCTAGCATACATATAAAAACATATTTTGAATTGGAATTGGAGAGTCAAATAAAATACATCTCAAATATTGAACCCAATATTTTACCAAAGCCTCGAATCTCCCTCAGTACTCCTTATTAGAGTGTCAACATTGTCTCATCCCGCACTGGTGGGCACACGGACTAGATCTAAAGCTCATTTAATCTGGTTTGGCGGTAATGAAGAAGTCGGGACTCGAATACCGATCAAGTGTGCTGAAGTTGGGTTTTTCTTAAACGTTTTCTTTGGGTTGGGCTTTACAACAAACTCTTATTTCATCTCACAATCACCCTAACACTACACATAAGCATTAGGCTAAGTTCAGACTATTACGGTTTATTCTATTCAGTTTTCTCAAACGGTATAGCCGTATGAGTTTAAAAAAATCTAAATTGTTCACATTATACAGTAGAACTGTTTCGGGGCAGCATACGTTTTGTGTTCAATTTGCTGCAGTTTCGTGAAAGATGGACGACAACGTTGCATCCTTGGTTATGTACTGGTATTGTTGCATATTTCATGATTCACTATTTTGTTGCATATTTAATTATTTGCTAGTCACATCTGGTTATTTCCCTCCCTATCCTCCCTTACTAACTGCAGATTTCTTGGAATTAACCACCCCTCTCTCCTCCTAAGCCCAAGCAAACCCACACACACACACACACACACACACGTGTCGCTTACTCCGTCTCAAATAGTGGTCATTGAATTCTAATCTAT
The DNA here is from genome assembly GCA_902151425.1 of Timema shepardi. NCBI lineage: Eukaryota > Metazoa > Arthropoda > Insecta > Phasmatodea > Timematidae > Timema > Timema shepardi. The sequence continues at coordinate 105,389 of CABFVX010000693.1, read as the reverse complement.
TAACACAACTCGGTGAACCTCTCTTTGCTCTTGCTTGGTTTTGTTCGAATACGTACTCTTAAACAAACCCTGTGGAAAATGATTTTAGTGCGCGATTCTTCATAAATATTAAGTTGATAATGTTCTCTATGTGTGTTTTTTACTTCATATATATATTAAACGCGAGTGTTTAGGGGAGCTCCTCTCGCAAATTAATATTCATTAGAAGACCAACCTCAGATCCAGAATATCAAGACCATCGCTCCCAGGTATTCTTGGATCTCCTGTCAAGACAACTCTCAAGGTAGGCTCTACGCAGTTCATCTTATTAAACCAACGTTCAACTCCCTTCTCTGTTTTAGTGTATCTAACTAAAACTGGTCCTCCGGAATTTAATTACTTTTTTGTTACTCTTAATTACATTAAACAGACAGATCGCTCAGGTATTATAGGCGTAGAAAAAATAAACAAAATTATAGAAGATTTTGGGAGCATCCTATTTTATCAAGGCGTTTAAATCTTGGTCACTTTTGGATATTCGTGTTAGAATTGCGAAGTATTGAAACAAAATCCTACAATTATTTTTGCATGTCGATATTAGCGTTTAACTAACTTTTAGGAAGATTGGAAGTAGATTTGAAAAAAACAAGACACGTTTATGAGAAAAAGTATTAGTCTAAAAGAGAAATTGTCAATATGCATTAGGTAAGAAAATTGACCAGTCTCTATAATCAAAGATTTTTTGGAAGAAAACTCGGCTAATTGGGTGTATGTACAGTACATGTCATCTCTGTAGCTTATCTTTTTAAGGGTAGGCAAATAAATAAAATGAATTTACTGTTCCACTAAGAAAGAATCGATAGTCATAACTTTTTACTATTTTAAATGTATTGGCAAACATAACAATCACATAATACATTCATACAATATTTTGATTGAAATTAAATATGTAGGTAACTCAAAAATTAGAAAAATCCAATATTTCTTCCGTATTATTCAAATTGGAAGCTCGCGATTGTAGATCTGGTGTTGAATGGGGTGAAGAAATACCCAGTGAGTTTGTCGAGTACCCTGTATTTTGATGTGCTGTAGTATATCCTGGATTTTGGTAATAATTAGTTTGTCTCTCTCTCTCTCTTAATACTTTGTAATAGGTTAATGACACCCGCTTGAAATTTAGAAATTGAAGGATTTCATCTGTGTTGAGCGTTGAAGTACTGGGTAAAAGACTTTAAAAAAAGTTGTTATTGTGGATCTTCTTCTTTCTGAATATTATTGTTAACATTATCAAGAAATTTGATCACTTTATTGTCGACCTCATTTTGTTTCCTCTTCAACTTTATGTTTTTCCTTCCTTTGCCCTATATCTCTGTACTTCCTTCTTTTGTATTTTTCTTTCTTCTATTGTTTTTTTATTTCTGCACTTGTTGCATTTTCAGTTCCCTCTTCAACGTGGCTTGCGCTTCCTTATCCACTTTCATTAGTTTCTCCGCTTTCTTGACCCACTGTTGTATCAGTAACTTTCTTGAGGAATGACACATGATCAGAATATTTATATGGTTTGTATTTACTAGCAGAGTAACCAGATTTATTTTGATCTTTCCTCTTTTTACGAGCTTTAATCCAGCTGTCTCGAATATGTGTCCATTTTTTTTCAGAATTCATTTACCTGCAAAATAATTATATATTATTGGCATTTTTTTCCAGATATATGGCTTCTGAATGTTAATATAAATATTTACATTATTCATTCGTAGTTGGCATCTCAACAATCAGCTCTATCATTAAAGAAGTGACGCTCAAAATATGGATCAATTTATGGGACGAATTTATGCAGCTTCCCACAGCTCAGGAATGGGAACAAATAGCAATTGGTTTTAAAACAAATATTGATTTCCCCCACTGTATTGGTGCCATAGGTGGGAAACATATTAGAGTTAGAAAACCATTAAACAGTAGCTCAATGTTTTTCAATTATAAGGAGTACTTTTCAATTGTCTTGTTGGCTGTTGTGAGCTCTAATTACAGATTCATATTTGTAAGTACTGTATATTATGGTAAAGATTATGATTCTTCAATTTCCAAAAGTATACACTTCTGGGAAAAATTGAGATGTGGCACTTTGAAAGTACCGGAACCGAAGCCTTTGCACCCAAATTCTCAAGATAACGTTCCCTACGTTCTTATCGGCGATGAAGGTTTCGCATTGAGTGAACATTTATTGAGACCTTTTGCTGGAACACACTTATACTTTAAAAAAAAAAAGAATTTATAATTATCGTTTGACAAGAGCTAGAAGGTATGTAGAATATACTTTTGGTATCCTTGCAAACAAGTGAAGAATTTTTCATAGACCCTTGGACGTAAATTATGACACGGTGGTTCATATAATTAAAGCATGCACTGTTTTACATGACTTCACTATAGAAAAAGATGGACTGAATTTCGAAAATCTTAGTGATCAAAATGAAAGTGTGTGCTTTCAAAACATGCCTGGAGAACAACGAAGACTTGGTGGAATTACAGCTAATACAATTATAAATATGTTTGCCGATTATTTGGTGTCTGAATATGGATCAGTTCCGTGGCAAAATGAAGCTATTGGTTTGACTAATTAATAAATTATGCTGTATAATAAATCAATTATAAAACTTACTAAATTCTTGTCTTTGGTTTTTATCAATTTTTTCGAAATCTTCTTTCAATATTACACAAATCTCCCTCCATGCCGTTTCACGTCAGACTTTGTTTTTATATCGTTCTAATGTTTTATCCCATATAACGGGTCTTTCTTCAATCAGTGTTATAAGTAATTCTACATTAATTTTATCCATTGCGAAAACACGTCTAAGCAAGTGACGAGACTGCCCGACCTACCCCCCTCTCTCCACATACGGCGCGCGGGCGGCGTACGGTATAAAAAACCGAAATGTGTGAATGAATTCTTTCGTTTAGGTACTATAGCCACTGCGACCGTTTCGTTTTTTTTCACCGCACGCCGCATACAGTTTTCAGTGACAACACACGGCAGCAAAAATAAACGATTTAGTTTTCTTTACCTGCATTGGGTTTTACCGTATAGTGAGAACACACGCATATCGTTGCATACGCCACTGAAAACCGCATAAGAAAAACGTCTCGGTAAACCGCAAGGCGTGAACCTACTGTAAGTGCATATAAACCGAACGGGTTGTAGGACGCGGTGGGGGTGCTACTACTACTACTACTACTACTACTACTACTACTACTACTACTAATAATAATAATAATAATAATAATAATAATAATAATCCTTCTCTGGGGCCTAGGTACAAATACAAACGGGATTGAAACCCTGATATCCCAGTCATTAGAAGTCTAGCTTATTGCGAGAGTGACGCCTTGGAGGAGGGGTCCTCAATTATTTTTGTTGGAGTTCCGTTGAAGATTCATTTTTGAAAAACAAACAACCTCTCGGTATGCCCGCTCAAGTTTCAAACCTCGACCTCCCCGTCATCGGTAGTCTATTCTATTGCCTTAGCTAGCTTGTTGAGGTCCGTAAAAAAAAAATTGGGTGGTCTGTCTGCCTTAAAGCATGCGGTCACTGATACGAATAACAACTAGACCTATTTATTATTTGTGGTAGTAGTAATAGTAGACAATAGTAGCCGTAGTAGCATCGATAGCCTTAGTGAAAACTTTAGTGGCTGTTGTCGACTCACCATTTACTGACTCTTGTCCGACAGTTTTTAAGGTCATTTGATCGCAAAAAAAAATCACAATTTTAACAATTGTAAGCTATAAATAGTGATCATTAAATTCATTTAAAATCTTTACATTCACGAGCTATATGGGGTAAAGCATGCTATATAATGCTTTTTGCATACCATTGTTCAGGTAAGGTAATTATATTTATATATTTTATGTATTGATATTATAAATATATAATTATATACAGATCATATGGATGTCTAGATCCTATACATAAATTGCTTTACCCTTACAATAACACGCAAACATTTTAAAATAGTAGTTTTGACCCCTTACAGATCGTGAACTGTAATCATTTGAAATCATTGAATCACTATTTATAGCTTCTTATTATTATTATACACTTTTAAAATAGTGCAATAAAATGTTTATACCCGCTTTGGTGGCCACGTGGTCCAGGGCGCTACTCTCTCAGTAGACTATAAGAGCCGATGACAGGAGAGATCGAGGTTCGAATCTCGATCAGGTGTACTGAGGGTGATTTTATAAAATGGTTTTCCACTTTCCCCCATCCAAATGCTGGTACATTTAATCTAAAAATAGCCTATTTCTATACACTTGTTAAAATGGTTCAGTAAAATTATTAATATCGAATTACCTTAATGTCTGTAGAGCATTACTTTTATGTAGGCCTATTTTTACGGCAACGTGTGTATTCTACAGCTACCACAGTAGGCTGGTGGTATCAATTTGGAACCTTATAGGATAAATATATTAGTCTAAGTTATCCTTTTTCATTAATAGCCTGGAGTTATTGTTATTTTCTCATTCAGAGAATGTATTCCAATCGTAAACATGTTCGACTCTAGATGGATCTTTACTTTTTATGTGCCCCCGAACACAAAACAGTGGGTTTTAGCATTCTTTGTGTCCCTGTCTGTTTTTCTTTCCTCAGGACATCTGGAAACGGTTGGACGGATTTTGTTAAAATCGTCATTTAGATGTTCTGTGATCATACCTCGGATGCCTTAAAAAAAATCATTCTAGCCCTCAAATTAAGAATATTATATTGATTTTTTGAAAATTTAAAGTTTTTCGGGAATGGTTTTAACGACTGTTCTTAAAATTAATATCTGGGGAGAGTTTTACTTAACAAAACAGTATTGTATTAGGGTTTTTAGGAGGGTGGGGTTCGCTTAGGGGTGGCTTAATACAGCTAATTTTGAAATATTTTACATTTTTGAAAATGTCTCAAATATCTGTTTAGGGAGTGTTTTACCTTATAAACAATAATAATGTTTTTTCCATAAAAACATATTGCGGTGATAAATTTCTTATTTTTACAATGTTGTTAAATATATTCTAAAGGCCTATTAATATTTTATCACGCTTAAGTGGTAACATTCTGGCTATAAAACACATAAAAATACACGCTCTTAAGAGATCAAACAGGGTTGAATTATTGAAGGCGCGGCCGCGTGCAGAAGAACACATGTAAAAATATTATGTATTGTATTTTTGCTTCGTTCGTCTTTTGTCGCTCCACTCCTCCCTTATGCTGGCAGCCCACTCGATACACAAACAAAGTGCTTCGGTGGACAGACTTGAAAGATGTTCGTTCAAATTCCATTTAAATAAAACATACACTTTTATTTTGTAGAAGTTGATAGAGACTTGGAAATACTCTTGAAAACAAAAATAAAAATGTACGTTTCACTTGGACAGCGATTTGAAAAAAAGTTCTTACATCACCCTTCTCCCTCCCCTAACCGGACTGTTGTACCCCCATTTGCTTCCCCCCCCTCCAGCCCCCCTACACAACCGCCCTCGCCACTGTATTGTCCAAGTTATTTGTCTGGCAAGGGATAGAGTTGGCGCCGCGGCGCTGTCTGGAGACGTTAGGAGAAGGGGGTGGAGGATGGATACTATGTTGAAGTCTTCTCATTGTATGTCGTCATCTGAAACATTCCCATGCGATCAAATTAGCAACCGCAATTTTGTCATCGTAACACAGATTCAACCCCTTTTCTAAGATACGATCGTACTGGCTATTATTAGTAGCTTATTTTAATTCACCAAGTTTTGTGGTCACGTGGTAGAGAACGTCAGTCTCGCAATATACTAAATTACCAGTAATGGGGAGGTCAAGATTTTAATCTAGACCGGATGCGCTTAAGGGACATTTCCTACATGTGATTTGTCTCTCTGGTGTGCCTATCAACTCTCCATCCACGCTAATGCGGATGTTCTTTCACTCAGTTACCATACTCATCATCCTTACCTCTTAAATTAAGCCTTTATGCTGATCCACATGTTGAGCTCAGTGGCGTAACAAATTAAGCTTCGGCACCCCCGTAAGATTTATTTTTAGGCCCCGTTTCCAAGTCATCTAACACCTTAATAAATGTTATAATAAATAATTAATAGTCCTAAATAATTATTAATTTAGTAATCACGCCTAATAATGGCTGTTTTAGTCTCAGTTTTGTGTTGGGAACGTCATCAGTCAGTCAGCTTGACTGCATGAAGATTTAAAAAAAACTGCACTATTTAAAATCTACTGAAATAATTGAAATAATGCTATAGCTTAGTTATAATTTACAACACTTTATGATAAACACATTTAACTATATAAATTGTCAATAATCAGGACATAACTTATTTGATTACAATTATTTACACCAAATTTATAGTAATTTAAAATTCCCTTTTGCTGGCCCCTTACACCATTAGCCACACTCACATTGCAGGTCCGGCGGGCCAGGGTGTTCGACACTGGTTGAACTTGGTAATGGAAAAATATACAAATTAGTTATAGCATAGTTGTAGGTAAAACACAATTCCAAGACACACAAGATACCAATTCACTATAGTAGAATTATTGTTAGAAGGAACTTTTAGAAAATACAAACACATTTTTTTGCACTCAGCATTGATAACATTTTACTATATTAGTATTATTTTATCAGTATTAATATTTATATCAAAGTTAATAACTTCAGATCACATGACTTTACGTGTAAATATATCATATTCTGAACATTTAAAACTGACACCTGAACACGGAAATTGAACCCTGGACCTTAAGCTTGGTACGCCAATGCTCTACACTAAGCTATCCAGCATTGGCGTACTAATCCAAAGATCCCGGATTCGATTCCCATGTCCAAGTGTCATTTTTCAATTTTCAGAATATGATATCGAGATGGAGTAATCCTCACTAAAAGCACCAATAATAGCTTTGGTTATTTGTTTCTCGTATAAATATATGTTAATTGTTTTAGTAACTTTCGTAACTATCTAAAATGTTCCTTCCATTCTATATCGGACAGTACTCTATTATTTGGGACAAACTTGCTTCATTTATGAATCTTTGGCGCTAAGGGAAGAACCGATCAAACCCGGCCAAATCCATTTTTAATAATTAGGAATACAGGGCTCTTAACGCAAATACAAGGACCTGGAAAACCGGAAAGCATATCAGTTGATATATCATAGTTAATCATTAATATATAATAATAATAATTATTATTAGCACCACGTCTTACTACCCGTTCGGGTTATACGCACTTACGCTAATGTGTAATGGTAGGGTGATTGTGAGATGAAATGGAGGACCTACAGTTTAACGTGGAATCCGAACCACGGTGGAGGCCTGGCATTCCTCACATTCACAAGATGTCTTGTCAGAGGTGAAGGAAGGGTTTGGTAATCAAATAAATCTTTGCCGGGACTGAGGATTGAACCCCGGCCGCCAGCATAGAAGTCTGACACCTTACCCCTAGACCACCAGGTCACCAATATATAATTCATTATTTACTATTTTTATAATCGTTTAGTGACTATTTGTATTTTATGCATATTATTCAAGATAATCTTAACCTAGTAATTATTTCACTTTATTTATAACGGTTCCGTTTCATATATATATATATATAAAACGGTTCCGTTTCTGGTTCTTAACCACTTTAGTTTTTGGGTTCTTGTTCCAGTTCTGTTTCCTTAAAAATAACTTAATTTATTTTATCGGTTACTGTTCTTGTTCTTAATCACTTGAGCTTTTGGACTCTTATTCCTTCAAAATATCTATTAACTTAGGCAATCGGTTCTGGTTTCGGTTCGACTCTCTGCTCTAAAATGCTTCCTTCCTCATCCCTATCTCAATAGAGCAATTATTATCATACGTATAACTTGAACAAGAAGTAAGGCGCGGTGTTAAAAATGTATAAGTTCATGGGTACAACGTGATTTGATTCTTGGACGTGATGAATTATCACCCTGATTTGAACTAGGATATTCTATACTAGACGACGATCTCTTTAACCACTGCATCATGGGAACGAGGCTATGCCAACGGAAGAGTTTTCTGGTTCCCCAAGGAAATCGCTGGTTCTTTGCCCAACAAACCGGGCGTAGGTACCAACCCACGCCATTAACCACGTCTTCTAGGATCGACGCAAGGGGTCCTTAGCCCGGGAGGTAAAGGGGGATAGACTTGCACGGAATTAATCAGGCGGGGGAACTCACTTAACGAGGCTTTATGAGGAGTACAACGAGCGCTGATTAGAAAGTTTGCAAGCGTCCCATTAATTTGAGAAACGTCCGTGAGTTAAAGTTGCCTGCTTTCATGTAGTCATGGGCAAGAAGGATGACTGCAATAGGGGAGCGAATAAATTGAGCACTATTCATGGATATATGCATTGAAAAAAACTAGTAACAACAACATCCAAAAGCTGTTTACCAATATATTTCTAATTTAGAACTAAATAATCGGGAAAGCAAAAACTAAACGCCCCTTTTGTGGCTTTTTTTTTGTTTAGAACTATATTTTCGAGAAATAATTTTTTGTCTATCCTATTGAGACTAATTTAAATTAGGTTTTATCTTGATAATAGACAGATAAAATAAAAAAAGTTTGATTTATTGCAATTTGTACACGTAGAATGTCTCTATGCACACATAGGCCTATGTAAGCATCATGCAGACCTATAGCTAACAGCACAGGGAAAACTTCTTTTGCATTTTCTGACTTGGAAGCTAAGCTCAATCGATGCCTAAGCTCAATCGATGCCAAAGTAAGTCTTATTTTTCAGAAAATTACATTTTGGTGTGGGTATCAACAGAAATTTCCGCAATCAAACTAATTTTATTGATGAACAAAAGAGAAGCCTATTTATTGAGAATAGAACACATTTCTCTGGAACAACTTTGTAACATAGTCTTGGGGGGTACAATGAAGCATAGTGTTAAGGGGTGCAATGAAGCATAGTGTTAAGGGGTGCAATGAAGCATAGTTTTAAGGGGTGCAATGAAGCATAGTTCTTGGGGGTGGAATGAAGAATTGTGCTAGGGATGTGCAATAAAGCATAGTGCTAAGGGAGTGCAATGAAATATAGAGCTGGGGAATGCAATGAAGCATGTTGTTAAGGGGAATGCAATGAAGCATGTTGTTAAGGCGGATGCAAAGATGCATAGCGCTAGGGGAGGTCAATGAAGCATGTTGTTAAGGGGGATGCAAAGAAATATAGAGCTGGGGAATGCAATGAAGCATGTTGTTAAGGGGGATGCAAAGAAGCATAGCGCTAGGGGAGGCAATGAAGCATTGTGCTAAGGGAGTGCAATGAAATATAGAGCTAGGGGGTGCAATAAAGCATGTTGTTAAGGGGGATGCAAAGAAATATAGTGCTAAGGGGGTTCAATGAAGCATAGTGCTAGTGGGTGCAATGAAATATAGAGCTGGGGGATGCGATAAAACATGTTGTTAGGGGGGATGCAAAGAAGCATAGCGCTAGGGGATGCAAAGAAGCATAGTGCTAGGGGAGGCAATGAAACATTGTGCTAAGGGGGTTCAATGAAATATAGAGCTCAGGAATGCAATGAAGCATATTGCTAGCAGGTTGCAATGCATCCCAGTGCTATGGGGGTGCGATGCATCACTATGCTAGGAGAGGTGCAATGAATCAAAGTGTTAAAGTGTTAAAGTGTTGCAGTGAAATCTTGTATATTTTATTGTATCATTTGTTAACAAGTTTTGGTTTTAATTTAACCATTCGGTATTTACTCCGTTTGTTTGTACCGCAATAGCAACAAAATGTGTGGACTAATTTTAACGGAATTTAGCAGAGAAACTCTTTGAACCTAAGCCGAACGATGAAAGTACAGGATTATTCTATCTGGTTATCCCTAGCAATGTAGGCTTGAAACGTTTATCCTTTTATACCTCGCCTAAATTGATTTGAATTAAAAAAAAAATCAAAATCAATCACATACCTAGGGCATATATTTTTTAAATTTTGGGATATATTGTAATAGTGACTTTTTAAACTGTGTAAACAACACTATTCTCTAATATTATGATGCACTATTTAATAAAGCATTCCTTTGTTTTCTGCCTGAATTGATCACTGAGAGGAAATCTGGAAAAGTCAAGGAACCTAATTATATACAAAGATGTAAACTGTTTCCTCATAAATCTTTTATCCAAAATCTAGAAAGGTATTTAATTAGTTCTATGATGATGAATATAGTTAAATATGTTGTCAATTAAGATGTAACTGATTGGTAAATAATATTATGTGTTGTTTTTCTAGCGTCGGGGTCTGGCTCGGTGATAGGTCGTGACCCGCTGCCCCCTCGGTCTGTGTCGGCCATGTCACTACAGCAGCAGCAGCAGAAAATTGGGGCCCTCCTCCCTCCTCCGACCATCACACTCACCACCAGTGAGGACAAGAAACAGACAAATGGGAGTTCACCTGGGGACCAGGTGAAGAGTCCTCATACACCCACTGCTCAGACCTCCACACCCAATCATGTGGGGAGTCTGCATCCCAAAGGCGGGGGCATCAGTCCGCATGACAGCACAGAGGAAAATCAGGGGAAGAAGGTGAGTTTCATTGAGATCTGACAGGTACAGAGGTGACTTTTGGAAGGAGGGTGAGTTTCATTGAGATCTAACAGGGACAGAGGAAACGCAGGGTAATAGTGTGAGTTTCATTGGGATCTGACAGGGACAGAGGTAACTTTGGGAAGGAGGGTGAGTTTCATTGAGATCTGACAGGGACAGAGGTAACTTTGGGAAGGGGATTGAGTTTCATTGAGATCTGACAGGGACAGAGGTAACTTTGGGAAGGAGGGTGAGTTTCATTGAGATCTGATAGGTACAGAGGTAACTTTGGGAAGGGGATTGAGTTTCATTGAGATCTGACAGGGACAGAGGTAACTTTGGGAAGGGGATTGAGTTTCATTGAGATCTGACAGGTACAGAGGTAACTTTGGGAAGGAGGGTGAGTTTCATTGAGATCTGACAGGTACAGAGGAAACTCGGGGGAAGAGGGTGAGTTTCATTGAGATCTGACAGGTACAGAGGTAACTTTGGGAAGGAGGGTGAGTTTCATTGAGATCTGACAGGTACAGAGGTGACCTTGGGAAGGAGGGTGAGTTTCTTTGAGATCTGACAGGGACAGATGAAACTCAGGGGAAGACGTTGAGTTTCATTGAGATCTGACAGGGACAGAGCAAACTCAGGGGAGGAATGTGAGTTTCATTGAGATTTTTTTAAATTGAATCAGAATTATTTAAATAGCTAAACCTCTTTTTAAAAGTATTTATTTGTCTTTTACCTTAACAAATTTCAATTCTATTTTTTTAACACATCATATTCTTACCCCTGCAGGTTACATTCCTGTGTATAATTACACAAATCTGTTAAGGATTAGGAATGTTTAATTTAGAGGAAGTGCACCCACATTTGTTGAGGGAGAGTGGAAAAACATTCAGGAGTAAATCTCCTCAGTGCATCCTACCAGGATTGAACCCTGATCTCTCATCCTTGGCAGTCTAGTCTAATTAGAGAGTAGTGTGCTAGACCATGTGGCATTCAAAGCGGAAGTTTTAACAAAGTGGTTTGAATAACTTATTGTATATCTAATGCTAGCTGTTTGTATATGTTTGAATGTGATTAACACCACACATGTATTTATTTTTTGTGGGCTGTTGGGGAGTGAGGGAGACAACAGAATCATTTAAATAAGAAAATGATAGCAGCTATGTTGGTCAAAATATTAATTATTTAAATTTGAATTAATGTTAGGTTGTTGAATATTTAGGGGTGTTGGTGCCATTAATATTTAGTTTTGTAAATTATTTCATTTAATATTTTGATAAAAAATATAGCTATATGTTTAGTTATTTGTAAAAGTAAATCTTCATCTTGTAAAATTAGGTGAAATATTAATCATTTGTCTTTTAAACAACATTACATTCACTAATAATTATTACATAATTTTATCAGCTAAGTAATATTGAAACAAAGTAAATTCTGATAAAAAAATAGTATATTATTTATCTATTAATTTTTCCTGAACATTCACACGTTTCCTATTAACAGAAATATTTTGCCTGTATAACACAAAAATATGTTGTTTTTTTATGGAAACACTTTAATTCATATTAATTGTTTAAGTACCATATTTGAATTTAATTTACAGGTATATCATTCTTTTTCACTCCAGACTAATAACTGTAAATATCTTTTAAATCTATTCACACTGATATCAACTTTTTATTAAATTTGTATCAAATTGTAATATACATTCTTTAAAAAAGTGCTATAATTAATTTACAAAGGTTTAGCATTTATCTTATTACTAAACTAGATCATGAAGATATGTATGAATAGCACTGCTCATGTTACATACATGAGCACCATGAGTGTACAAATGTACAAATAGCTTCCAACGCATGATCACTTTCAACAATAACATCTTTACATATGACAAAAATGAAGGCAAAATCTGCAAAAATTAATCGAAAACAGCAATCCCACAAAATAGCATTTCTAAATGCTTGTAAACAAAATCAAATTAAAGATCTTCCCTGAATAAAACCATTTAAAACCAAGGAGTTGAACACTGCTTGCACTCTGTTGTGTTTAAAAAGCTGTCCAATGGGGACAAAGAATATCATTGGTTTTGATGATTTATATATATATATTTTTTTGTGGAAACTCATTATTATTATTATTATGATAATTAGCACCGTGTTTTACTACCTGTTTGGGTTATACGCACTTACCCTAATGTGTAATGGTAGGGTGATTGCGGGATCAAATGAAGAACCTACAATTTAACATGGAATCTGAACCACGGTGGAGGCCTGGCGTTCCCCACATTCACAAGTTGTGATTAATACATGTCTTGTCAGAGGTGAAGGAAGGGTTTGGCAATCGGATAAATCTGTGCTAGGACAGAGGATTGAACCCTGGACCTCCAGCACAAAAGTCTGACACCTTACCCTTAGACCACCAGGTCACCTAACTCAGTATTGTTTATTATCTGTGCAAATATTGCCTTCATTAGTTTTGATTGTGTTTCACCATTTGACCACTACCCCACCCCTCACTCTTCACTTTGTATGTTCTGGATTATGTTGAAGTCTGGATTCTTGGTCAAGTAAGTAAGTTAATCTGATCCTTAACTATATCAGTGGGCATGGGGACTAAGGCGTGAGCTTTATCTGGTCAGGTTTGCCAGTGACATGGAGGTTGGGGTTTGAATCCCAACAAAGAGTACGCAGATGTTATTATCTCGTCAAATATGCAAAAATATGGGTAAATTTCCTCTAGAATCTTCCGTTTTCATACCCAATCCATTACTGTAAATATCCCTGATGGCTAGTAAGGTGTGGAACACAAAAAACATATATCCATGCCATGTTTCATTGTTTTCTCAAGATTCTACAAACAATATTAGGTTATAATCCTTACAACAAGAATGTGCTGATGAACTATTAAGCAATTAATTAGGAGGAACCCCTGTTTAAATAAACTAACATGTGGTTAATCCAATGTCCCATGATACACCACACATGACATGCCCATATAGGCTCGTGGTGGTGGTGGTGGACCACCTCCCTCTGGTAACAGCCCCTGGAACCTGAACGTGTCCGCTGGAGAGCTACTGGGCCACACCCATGAGGAGCTTGTGTTATTGTTGATACAACTGCGGCGTCAGAGTGCGGGTGTCTGTAAGGCCATGGAGATGTGCCATGTCGAGATTGAGGCGCAGGTTTGTCGCTGTGTCCTATCTTTTCAGTTCGACATCTTGTCCCCTGAGCTGCTTGGGAGGTGGTGATGGTGGTGGAACCTCTTGACTGCTGAAAACTCCTGGTTGTCCTAACTGTCAATTTTAAAGGTGTCTTGAGGAGAGAGAGCTCTAAAGAGATGTACATAAAATTAACTAATTGCTTTTTCAATAGAGAATCAGAGTACATGTAATGATATGCCTTATTGATTTTTCAGATATTTAAAATAAACTAAGGGTTAGTCATGCTTAGGATAACTGTAGATATCCAAATACATTGTAACTTTTCGATAAGGGTGATTTCAGACATTGCTAACTCCCTGTGCTAAATGTCTGAAAAAGGAACAATAAGGCATCATTTGCGTAATATCTCACCTCCTTTCACACCATGTAAATATTAAGAAACTTAGACCCAACCAAGATTCTGACCAACATTTCGGAGATGATCGGGCAATTCTTGACCTTGTGATATCAAATCTTACCCTTATAATGAGATCATTGATAAGCGTCCATTCACATGAAAAAAAGTTTATAGTGATGCTATTATCTCACTCCAATCTCTCCTTGAGACACTTCTCATTTTTATTTTCTCCAATTTATGTGTAGCCTACTAACTGTCTGATAATTTGAATATTTAAATATAAATTACCTTTTTCTAATATATGTGAGGTGGTGATGGCTCCAGTATAATTTTAGATTTGGTAGTGGCCTAATTATTTTAACAAGCTGTGACTTTTAATAAACACTTAATCTTCTTTAACACACTTACTGGTGCTGTATACCATCTCTAGATCTAAGCATATTTTAATCAATACTCAAATCATTCTCAGAATATTTCTGTTACATGTTTGCAATCATATATAAGTTAAGTAGTAATAATAAAAAGGCACGTTTGGGCTACATCATTCATATTCCATTAGTGGAAAGATTAGCCAATACTAATACACACCATTAGCCAGGGGACTCTCGAATGTACTAATTGTACATTCTTTCCGCGTAGGCTCTTTCCATGTCTCTATGAGATGAGGTGATGATGATGATAGTGAGTATGAGGGTGTGGAACTAGTAGAAACACTTAATCCTGATCAACCAAACCCTGCTGACCATTGAGGTAGTTGCTTTTTTAAAAAAAAACTACCCAAGGCACCAGCTGGGAATCAAACCCGTGACCTGTAGGCTCATAGCCAGGTGCACTGACCGCTACACCATGGGGCTATTTAGTTAAAAGTGGCCATGGTTTTTTTAATGAGTATGTATGAAAAAGACCACAAGGGAAGTGACAAAAGAGATACCATGAGCAGACAACAGAAAGTATGCAAGTGAGAAGAGAAGAATGGAAGCAAAATAGTTAACAAAAAAAATACCAAAAATTGATTTTGTCTTGATCTCTTAACAACAATCTATGTTTTTTTTTCGATACCAAACATTTTAACAAACTTGTTAAATCACTCATTTATATGTTGGTGTTGGGTGGCATGTTGTGAATGTTTATATTTGCTTTGCTAGAAAATCAGTGTACTTTTACTCTTTACTTTCCACCAGCCAACAAAATGTAAACAGTTCTTACAGAAGCTGTAACATGTCTGGCTTGTTTGTTTTAATTTTGGTGATATACATTACCAGTGACTAATTGCACTATTCTTTGAGCAGGAATTGAGCTTTAAAAATGTGTTTATGTGCTTTGTTATAAATTCCATTGTCCTGTTAGACATTTTCTTTAATTGACACATCGTATAATGAAATGCTGTGTTAATCACTTTTTTTACAGTAAGAAAGCAACTAATCAACTTGTTTTATTTTCCAAAGGTTTGATTTTAATACCTATAACTTTTGTTTTTCAATATAAAATACATTTTCTGTCTCTGAACACAAAAAAAGGTTTTATAATTATGTCCATACCTTGGGCTACAGACAAAACTGTGTGATGTATTTGGTCTATTTATTTATATTTAGACGGTATATGGTTATATTTTGAAACTTAATCATGAGTTTAATAATTTTAAGGCTAAATTAAGCGTAATTTACTAATAGCCCCTTTTCGTTTTTAATTTTCTCCTTGTTACATTAGACTATATGAGAAAATATGTACATTTGTGTCAAAACACTTATTCTTTGAACGTTCAAGCTATTCAAAATTAAGACATTATAACTAAAACCTTCGGATTAAATTTATATATAAACTCCTCTGTCATCAAACTGAATTATCTCAAGTTACTTACCCATTGCAAGTACTAATTACACTAAAACTACTTGGTTTCTTTGCTTTAAGGTTTGAAGTTGATTAACTCTGAATTAAGCATATGAAAGTGTGTTCTGGTATCAATAGCTTGTGTGTGTTGTTTGCGCAGGCTCGCCTGGCAGAACTGGACACGCCCAGGAGGCTGGAGCACCTTCAGAAACTGGAAGATCTCAAAAAACACCTCCTGGACTTAGAGAAGCAGGTGAAGAAAATAGTCCCACTTTCCTCTTGATAGTTATTAAATACTGTTATATTTAATAAAATTAAACTAAATTTATAATTTCTTAAATGTGCATGTCCTAAATAGGTTTTTGTGTTAGAAATATGAACAGGAAGTGATACTAATAATATATATATGGAAGAATTATAGACATGGAAGCCTGCCTACTTTTCCCTTGGAGGGCCAAGGCTCATTCTAGGTAAATTTGAGTGAAGTTGTTTAAAATTCCCTGTCCACATAACTTTCATCATGTTCCCGTGGGTTTGGTAATATATGTTGAGGATAGCTGCTACTGGCATTAGCTTACACAAATTATTATTTGTAAACATTTAGTTTTCGTAGCTAAAATATTTATGATCAAATGGATTAGTTTGAATTGTGTTCGTCAATTTTTGTAAATTTAAGCTGTAGTTTCAGTTTTGGCTATTTGGGATGTAAACTATTTAACCTAAAGTACGTAACAGTACATCAAGGGTATTTATTTTGCTAGAAATATGTACATATATATGTAAACATAATCATAGAATATTGATATTTTGGTTATAAATATATTTTATATTTCTTTTACGGTGGGTGCAATCCCCCCCACCATCTTCGACCTCCAAACTGTTCTATTATCAACACCGACCAAATGGACAGTTCAGGACAATATGCATACCATAACCCATATTCTGCATTCAATCGCCTACTATGATATGGATGGATCTCTTATAACTATATCTCCGTTTAAAAAAAAAATATGGCCATATTATTATTGAATATTTAATTTCGAGACCAAAACAAGACCCATGAATAAAGATGTATCTTTGGATGAAGGAAAGGTATAACCTTTTACTGGCTAACCAGCCTCATTTTTGGGAACATAATAAGATTATAATAGCAATATATATCATTTTTAAAATTATGTGATGTGTATAATATACTTTTTATCTTATTAACAGATTATAGAAACCCAACCAACATTTTTCGGGAATTAATATTTATTTATACATTTTAAGGACACCTAGCTTTCTATTCTTGTTATCTTCATTTTGCATAAATTTTTCTTTCTTGTCAGTATGAGAAGGGTAAACCCTTGGTGAACCTGGTGGACAATATGGTGAAATTGGGCTCCCTGTACCGAGGGGGAGGTGCCCCCTTACAGTCAGGGGGGGAGGTTCCCAGTGTGAGGGAGAGACTCGAGTTCAACCAGAAGGTGCAGGAGCAGAGGCTACTGGCTCAGGAGAAGAGGGACTGGGATAGACTCAGTCCTGACCAAGGACAGTTACAGGTCAGTGAAAGGATCAGAGTGTTTCCCGGGCTGCAGGAGTCATGTGTATACGCCATCTGATAAATTAAATTACACTTGTTACATACTACGTTTGTATCACAGTCAAAATCTTACTGAATTAATGTTTTGGTTTAAATACTAGTCATAGTTGCATGTTAAAGAGTCCAATTTTCATAGGAAGGGCATCTAGAAAGTCTACCTGAACATCAATTCATGTGATCTGCAGCTGTCACTTTTGACATAGATTATCAATACCTATCAAATGTTGAAATGCTATCCATTTTTGTTGCAAAATCATGTTTGTATTTCTTTTAAATCCCTTTTCAGGAAAATTAAAGTGTAGTTGAAAAATGACAGCTGGACACTGGAATTGAAAATGTGACTTTTGAACTATTACTACTGAACTACAAAGTGTTCCTGTTATTTGGATAATTTGTTGTGCCTATTTAGGTGTGAGTTGTCATATAACATAATTATATTTATACATAATATGACACACCTTGTGGGGACAACTATTGTAACCTTTTGTAAACTCATGTGTTTATTATCAGCTGCCCCATGGTTGGGCTGCAACTGTTGTAAACCGGAATACATAACGCACTAACTATCCCTGCGGAAGGGTGGCAATTGTCTTAATCTTCAATAGCTGATGAAATAAAATACCCTTTGTTTGGGCAGTCATTGTGATAACCCAAAAAAACTGATTAAATGAAATGGCCCTTTTGCTGTGGTGGCATCTCTAATACCTAATAATGGCGCAGATTAATGTATTTCAGCTAGTTAATGTGGGTTGGGGTTACATATTCACATACTTTACTGCTTGTCCCAAATGATTACTTTACCATTTACTTAAATTACAAATTAAGAAAAATAAATTTATCTACAATCAGATTGAACAAGAGAGAGAAAAAATTAAAGAGGTGAGTCTCTAAACATTACTTAAGGTTCGACAGAAGGGAGCACAGGTAATTTTACAATTTTTATAGCATTACATTTGTTTGACCAAAATAGATAAAATATTTCTGCAGTAGCAACATAGAGTTGAGTTTTCTGCACATGCTAATATCAACAGATCTTGAATATTTGTCAAGGTTGTCCTGGAATTTTGTCAAAACTTTTTAAATAAAGAGAAAAAGAATTGACAAAATTCCAGGACACTTTTGACAAATATTCAAGATCTGTTGATATTAGCATGTGCAGAAAAATAAACTACTGCTACTGGAGAAAGATTTGATTTATTTTTGTCAAACAAATGTAATACTATAAAAATTGTAAAATTACTTGCACTCCCTTCTCCTGCACCTTAATCAGCATCTTCTCAAGTCCATGTGCCAATGTGTGGGCGATACAGTGGTCAGTTATGGGGTCAAACTACAGACATCCAGACTCCAAGATAAAACAAATAAATGTAGCTCACTGCTTTCAAAAGTTATTTTGTAATAAGTTGCATTGAATTTAAATAAGAAATAAATTAAAATGAAACTCAATTTGAATATTGTAATTTGGAAAATAAGGGATGTCAAAACACTAATAATACATTGACAATATGAACAGGTTATAGCCTTGAATACTTAAGTGCATTCATCAAAGCAGATCCAACTCAACTCCTGGCTCACATCTGTGTTTGTGTATGTGCATGCGTGCTAGATATGGGAGTAAAATGAAAAAGAAAAGGCCTATGATATGCCAGAAATTTATTCAATGCATTTGTATTAGAATGATAACTCAAAATTTTTCTGCGGTGACGATGGGGGACAAAGCGACAAAGTTTCTTGTTAACTACAGTAGGTTCCTATTAAGACAGAATGAAGATTTGTGCAAAATTCTTATCTGTGAAGCCATTTTAAAATGGACATAAACATCATTTTTATTGCAGTTTTTATCCAAATATAAATTAATATTTCAACCATGTTCAGTATTAGGAACTTCTATTAACTTTTTTCTCCTTTAAAGTTCAATCACACATGATCCACGTGCAAAGTGTTCATGAAAATTTACGATTACTAGCCAACTGTATTGCAGAGTTTATTGCCATGTGATGCATGCTCTTAAAGATAACCACCATCAAAGCCATGGCAGTTGTGGATGGGTTTTTACATACCTACACTTATGATATTAACCTTTAGAGCAGGTATCTCTGAGTAACTCATTGAAATAGTCTTGACACTCTTAACTAAATTGCATGTTATAAACATCAACACGATTAGCCACAGTGTTCATGCATTTGAATACATTGAAGCTTTTTATGTAAAAGGGGATGACATTATTGCAATTGATTGAAATTGCTATTTGTATAGACATGTTTTTAATGTGATGGTGTTTTTTTATTTGTATTTTTGTAAATATCTTCACCAGCAACATTTTCTTGTAAATTTGCCCTGAAAATATAGGTTTTCATGTGCCCTCTCTGCCATTTCGTAATTCAAAACTATTTTCCACAAGTAAGTAACCCTCTTGGCCATTTATTCAAAGTGCCAACTATTTGCCTAGTTTTGACTTCTATCATAAAAGACGGGCTAAGCTCGGATAGTTAGGAATTAATAAACTCCCTTACTACTGGGGTCTATAATATTATGGTCAACATTATAAAATATTTAAAATCACTTTCTCTTTTTTTAAGTATTTTACGAATCTGAGTCTCAAATTCAAATCTCCAAATCCCTTAGTTTGAATTTGAATCTTGGAAAAAAATTATGAATATAATGGAAAAATAGAAAATACAAAATAGTAACTAAATAATAGTCTTTCTAATAAACCATTCATTCATTCACTTAAGTGTTAAACCAGCGAATAACCTGAATGGGTAGAAAGACACATCGCAAATTATACCCAAAAAAATGTTCCAGGCCAAAGTTCAAGAACTGTACCGTCTTGATCGTCTCTTGCAGGAAGAATCCGGGACTCTTCAAAGTTTGCAGCAAGATAAGGTACAATTCTACTAACTTATTCTAGAAACTAAGCATTTTTAAAATTATTATTATAATACCTACTAATTTTTATTTTTATTCATATGAAGTAATAAAAAATGAATAACTAATAGATTTTAATAAGTCGAGAAACAGTTTACATTTAAAAAAAACACCTATCGTAGTAGTGGTGGCAATTGACAGCTATTAAAAGTTAGCAGTTCTACTTTCATTTATCCTTGTGTTATGGATGTCTATAAATTGTGCTGATATATCCATGTTAATGATGGTTTTGTAGAATCCTCAATTAATAAAGGATATTTGAGATAAGAGGATTTGTAAAGAAAATCCAGATTCAATATTAATATATATATATATATATATATGTTTTCAAATTTTTATTTTAAATTATTTTAATTTAACAGCTTTTAGGCTGTCCATAAGTTGCTCATCCCAAACATTAACCAACTAATAGAACAAATATACAAATACAATTAATAATAATAATATTTCTACTTTATATACCAACTTAATTAAGAATTGATGGGGAGTAACTCTAGCTTGAGAGAGTAAATTCTTAACATATTTTCTGAAATTTGGATTTGAGATTCTCCAAAATATATATTCAGAGTAAAAAAAGGGAATTTGACCCAGCTCTAAGTCTTAATGCTATAAACCAAGACCCATTAAAACTGTGCTCTCTTCAGGAACTGCTAGAAAAAGCCCTCGGAGGACTGAGACACAAACTGCAAGGTAGTAGAGCAAACCCAGCAGAGGCGGAAAGGTACAGGAAACAACAGCGCCTCTTGGAGAAAGAGTTGAGTCGCATTCGGTTGCTGCTTGCTCACAATTCCAAGGTCAGTGTGCTGCTGTTGTCGAGAACAGAACAAGGGTTTTATGTACCTTAGATGAGGCTTAATATTTGCGCCAAGTAAAAAAAACTGCACCTCTTGCATGATGCAAAATAATAACAATCACAATGACAATAACAACAATAATAACAGAAATAACAACAAGATTAATAAGAACAACTATAGTAATAATAATAATAATCATAATGTCAAAAAAAAGTGCTGAACCTTTCACCCCCTTCTTCCTCAGTTTTTAATCAATGTACACAAAAATATCCCTTCTTCCCTTCCTCTTTTCTTAATATTTTCTTAATCTTTTAATAAAATATCAAAGTGATTTGCTAACAAAACCAACTACCATAAATATCATAAAACCATAAAATAAATATGATAGAACTGCAACAACAACAACATTATCAATAATAATGACAATAACAATAATTGCAGGATTATACATGGAGCTTAGCTTCACTGGTTGTGAAAGATGAAAACCCCTCTGTTGGATTTGAAGTTGCTCTGGAGGTTAATCCATTGTTCTGTGAATGGTATGCTGTAATCTTACATTTACAGGATCTCAGAATTGCCTTTAGTAATGGAGCCAAGTTGTAATATCCCAATTTTTGACCTACAGTTTTGGGGATGGGTGTTTTACTTATTATTCAAATCATAAAAACTAGTTCTAAGTATATAATTTATTGTTTTATGTAGACATATTAGAATCCCTCGACTAATATTAATACATGGGTTGCTGTCAGACATCACACATAATACATATAGATGTAAGTTGCCCAGGCTATCACGGTGAATTGGATTAATAAAAGTCAAATCAGAATGCCCAACATTAAATAAGAATGTTAGCAACACAGAGTCCCAACATAGAATAGGGTGTGTTACTCTACTGTACTGTACTGTATATGTACCTCAGATAATATTTATACCTTCTAGAACTTTGTACAATGCATTGTACCCTCCCTCATTTAAAAACCCTTGTTCACTTTCAAAGATTACTCTGGACTACTAGGGCAACAGAAGGATGAAAGAGTGATTAAATACTTTGCAATTCTACAGACAAGTATTAAATATATTATATATGGATTTAAGGGGTGGATGAAACAATAATATTACAAGGTGGTGGTAATATTACCATAGGGTTGAAATCAGAACTAGTTAAAAAATGTTTAGGCTGGTAGGTTCTCTAGACAGTTCCATTGATGTACCAGCTTCCAGCTTCATAATTAGGATATATTGCATTGGGTTCTGTTAAATGGGTTTAACCCTTTGACAGTCTTGAGGTTATTATTGGAGGCATGTGCTGAAACCGTTTCGAGGTTATTGGTTTTGCTGCCATTTTCTTTCATGTGTTTACAGAAAGTTTCAGTGGTGAGGCCTATATATTGTGCAATACATAATTAGCATTCTAAGTAGTAATATTAAGCTACCGGATTCACAGATGTAACTGCCAATCCATCATTGTAAAATACACTTTCTTCCTTACTTCCATACATTTCTAATTTAGTTGTTGCAATACAAGTATCTGGTCCAAATGGCATGAAACTACACTGCACACCCCATGTGTTGTCTGCAGTCTTTTCACTCATCATATCAATTAATACTCACCTAAGAAATTTGCTGGAATAATCAACAAACTAATTATTCTATAATTATTACATTCAATATTAATCCCTTTGCCTTTGTACAAAGGAACAATGACAGCAGTCTCCCAGTCATTAGTAGAATTCAAAATCCCAGCACACACATTGAACTCGCAAAATCTTGCAGTAGGACCATACCCACACACTTAAGCATTTCACTTGTGATCCCATCCACACTTGCAGCTTTACCATTCTTTAACACTTATTAGTTTTTAACAACTCATTCGCATTAATTCTTTCCCTCCTAACATTTTCCCTATTTCTGATACTTTATCCAAGTTTTCACCATATAATGGCTCAAAATACTCCTTCCATCACTCTCTTATACTGTTTTCATCCTAGATCATCTCATCATGTTTATTCTGAATGCCATAGGTCTTTCCTTGGACTCCTTGTGTAATGATCTCTACCCACTTCCTGAACAGCTTCTTATTTCCTTCAAAATCCCTCTGCATTCTTTCTCCTTCTTTAAATCTCATTTGCACCTTACTCCCCTTTACTGCTTTATTTGCATTAATATTTTTCTCTTTGTATGTGTCTCTCAACCTCTTATGTTTTATTTCACTCTTCACTGTCATCATTCATTTGTATGCTTCTTTCTTTTCTCTCATAGCTTCTTTCAACTGTTCATTCCACCATTCATCTCTTTTTAAGTTTCCCACCACCGCAGAAGATCCACATACATCTTTTGTCTCCTCAACTATGGCCTCTTTTATTCTGTCCCAAGCACTTTCTATATCATTAACATTTATTTCGACATTCCAGTAATGCTCTTGTAAAGTTATGTTTTCACCCAGCATTATTTCATATCTCCTAACAAGATAATTCTTTCACCTGGCTTACTTGTCTTCAAGATTTCACTGAGCTTCAATCCCATATTCTTATCTTAACCCTCCACCGGAGCATAACCAGCAACCATCATAAGCCCCAAATGCTTCTTTTCATGGTACCCCATAGAAGCAAAGACACCACTCATATCGTCTCACAAACACCTCAGCTAATGGGCATATGATTAAACCTACTCCCTGATTTCCCCTTACCCATTCATCCCCACCTGACCACAGTGTCAGGCTACCATCACTCATCATCAAAACATTTTTACTTTTCCCCATCACACAGCATATTAATTTTTCTTCCAACCATTCCCTCTAACAGTTCATTTTCTTTTCCACACACTTCTCTCACGTTCCGTTTATAGCAAAAATACCTCAAAAAGAGAAAATAGTTTTTTTTAAAAGCGATATATTATCATTACCTTGTTTATTGGTTTACAGCTGACCCTTATTGCTGCATTATGCAGATTGGCCTCCGAGTCACATAAGGTTTGACTACACTGTTCTAAAGGACTACTAATGGGCTGCCATTGTATAATGTTAATCAGAAGCTGGAAGAGACGGTAGCAGAGAATGCCCGTCTTGAACAAGAGCTGGTTGTTCTACGGCAAAAGTGGCAAGCATCTCGCCGGGGATCAGGACAGTCCAGGTCCATGCCCATGGCCTCCTCTGACTCTGGGAGTCCTTCCAATGGCACAACAGCGGCGTTAGAGGCAGAACTAAGGAGGGTCCAACAACTGGTTGGGGACCTTCAGCGTCAGAGGCAGGAGCTTAGTATGCAGGTCCGACAACTCACCGAAAAGTCTCACAGTCTGGTTCAGCAGATGAGGCCAGGACCCACAGGGGTGGCAGGTACTGTGTATATCAGTACATAGGGGAACTTGTTAACCTAATTTGTTTTGTGAGAGTGGTTAAAAAAAATTATAGACGTGCAATGCACACTTTTTTTATTTTGAAGTGAAGTCTAATCTAATATTAATTGAGATATATCCCCAAATCCAAATAAAGGTTCAAATATATATTCTTTTAAATTTTCTGTGTAAAAATTATTATATTTTTCAAAATATTTAACGTTAGCCATGATATATAATTTACCTTTTTTTTTATTGCATACATGATTTTAACATATTTCTCCTCACCACCTCTTCTCCATGATGGCTCAGAATTTTCCTCTCTCCTCTACACTTCTTTACACTTCCTTCAGCCACCTGTCTCTTGGTCATCCTCTCAGCCTCCTGCACCCCACTTCAATATCCATCATCTTCTCTGGTATGTCTTCTCCTTTCATGACTGTACCACCTTAGTCATGCCTTATCTAGTATGGCCTGAACTGGTTCCTCCCTATTTATTCCTTTCACCCTTCCATTTATCATCCTATCCATTATTGCCACTCTCATAATATTTATCAGAAATTTCATTTCAAAAGGTTTGAATTCTTCCATCCTGCTCCTTCATTACTCAAGCCTCCACTGTGCATGTCAATATTGGTACATAGTATGCCTTGTAGATCACTCTGTTACACTTCCTCATCACATTCCTGCTCTGAGTTATGCTTCTCACACTTCTGAAAAAAATTCTACTTGCCTTCCTCTCTGACTGATTTTACATTTGTTTCTTCCACTCTCCCTTATTATCTTCTCCAGGTATTTAAAGCTTCCACTATCTTCAACTGCTCCCCTCCCACTGTCACACCAGTCATGCACCTCTCTTTCTTCCTTGTTGTAATCACCATCTCATTCTTTCTTATATTAAACATAATCCATACTGCTTCATCAATCCATCCCATGTACTTAACTGTTCCTGCTTTTAGCATGTTGATATTACAGGTTATAATGACAAAAATTGAACTTAGATGTGTACATTAGCTTTCAATATTGTTATTGGTGAAGCTTCTTATTTGTTGAAGCCGAAATATTGTTTTCAAACCATAATCAGATCTTATGAATATTTTGACTATAGTTAATTTTTTTTTAAGCTTCTCACAGTTCTTAATATATATATATATAATTTCTTTCTAAAACACAATATCACTTCCCTTTTTTCATTTATCTCTACTTTTCTCTTTATTTATTCTTTTCACCACCATAAGAAGAGCAAAAATATGGAATGTTGAAAATGGTTGTGTAGGTAAAAAAAGAGAGTAAGGAAGCTGAAAACTAATAATAATCTTCAACACATTATTAAGTTTTCCTATCACTATTTTATTGTGTGCCACACCTTTACTACTCATTCAGACTAGGTATCTGGAATTTTATAATTGGTCTATCTACCAGACAACTTAGGTTTGCATTAATGGGATTTCAGGTTAAAGTAGTGCATACTTATGCATAATTGCCATTGAGGTAATCATTATACTTAATAAGAGATACCGGAACATAATCAGCATCATCAACTTTTTTCATCCTATGACCAGGTCAGTTTAGTAAAACGCCTCGATCTTCCTTTTTCTTCTGCCATTATTTCTCCTTTAATTGCTTCAATTTCTCTACTTTCACTTGCACACTTTGTTATCTGCTCCTCCCATCTTTTTTTTTTCTCCCGTGTGGTCCTTTTTACTGCAGAAAACTCTATCATTTTCTTTTTTTTTCTCTCCTTCTACATCCCTAATACATCCATATACCATCTCAGCCTTGCTTCCTCTACCAGGTATTTCATGTAAACATTTATATGTATAAAAAAAATTACTAGACTTTATTCTCAATTTAACACTGCATTGATAACATTGTGTGTACTGAGGTTGAGGAGCAGTGTGGTGATATGCACCTTAGCTATTATTTATGAAGTTGTGAGTAGTTTTGAGTTTGGAAAGCTTTAGATCTGATCCACGTATCCTCAAAGTCAAACTTTGGATTTTTACAATTGATCACTAAAGTGTAGTATTGCTCATAATACTATAGTTCAAGATATGAGATATGTGTATGCATTTAAATGTGTACTACACACACACATACACATACACATACATACACACACACATATTAATACTCAAAAGATACCTAGAAAAAGAAAATTAACTTACAGCCTTAGAAAATAATCTATCAAATTATCTATTGACCAGTTGGTTATCCGTGAAGATTGAATCACAAAGTACCTCCCATCATCCCTTTCACTTACTAACTTTGGCTCTGTATGTTGTTGTTTGATGAATTTGTTAACAGGATTCTATAAAGAACACACTAAATCCTCTAAAGAAACTATTTTATTAGTATATTCAACACCAAGCTAATTAACAACTTAATTGTTTTGATGGTCTAAACCTTAAGGCATCACTCTTGCGATAGATTGGACTACTGATGATGAAGGATTAGGGTATATTTAATCTAAATTCAACCTCACTCGTCCCTAACACTTAAGTGTAAGTAGTACATTGTGTACAACACAAACGTGTAGCAAGATGCGGTGCTAAAAATTTATATTTTTTAAAGCGTTAGAATTGAGAGGGTATCTAATAGGAAGTGCATCTGCATTAGTGTGAAAAGAGAATGGTAAAACCACCATCTTGGGCAAGATTAGACCCTTGATCTCCCCGTTACAGGCATTTCAATATAATGTGAACTTAGCTCTTTAGACTGCAGGGCTACCAGTTATGATCTCTAGAGAATATAAAATAAGCCACAGGAACATGTGAAAGTGGTACTGTTAGTGAAAGAGTTTGTATAAAAAGTTTTACAATCACAACTGATAGGTAAGGTTTGTTTAAATTGGAAAAAAGATAAGATAAGGTGCAAACAAACTATATGAGTTGACCGAGGCAGAGATGGTAACATATCAATTGGGTGAAGAAAATCTATAGGTAATACAATTTCCTCAAATAAATTTATATCATAATTTTGTTTGTCTTGTTATTTTGATAATTAATTGTGGTAGAGTGTGTTTCAGTGTTCGAAATTTTAGACACCAATGAAAACAAATTAATTCAACAACTTAGCTCAGTCGGTAGCAGGTCTGGCTTGTGAGCTAAGGGTCCCGGGCTCGATTCCCTGCATGACCGAAAATTTTATCGTTGGTTAAATGTGAGTTTACATTCTCACAGTGATGAATTAATGGCCGGGGACTGAATTTTGTGCCTGTCCTAGTCTTAAGTTAGATTATAAGGCCTATGAAGCTACGATAGTCCTATCAAGATGGTAGTGGAAAATATATGGCTTGAATAAAAAAACTATCTCAAGCCACAGGCTGGAAACAATAGTGGACGTGAAAAAAATAACGAATTAAGTGAAAGCATGGTTTGTGGTTTCAATAATTTATATTTAGTTTTTTTTTATCTCTCGATATTTAACTTTTAAACTGTCTCACTTTCTTGTGCCAAAGTACTATTTTGAGAAATGAACACATTTAGGCTAGGTACCACAAGTACATCTCTAGACTTTGTTTATGGTATTTCTTTGGACACTCATTTGGAGTTCAGGGAACCAGAATAAACAATTGGAAATGTATAACTTTTAATATTAATATAAAATGTTTGTTAGAACTTATCAAAGCTTTCAAACTTTTACTCAACTTGACAAATTATTGAAATAGCATATTCAAATTATCCTAAAATATTTTTAAATATGCATATTAAAAATATAACAAACAAACATTTTCAATGTATTAAAATGCACATGGTAATTTACATGGTGGGTTAAGGATATGCCAAAATTGTGTAAAAAAATTAACTTCAGCTAATTTTGACTAAATTTGGTACTTGTTTAGTTATCTAACTTCATTTAACATAACTTAAAGAAAACAATTATTTTTCATATAAAATAACCAAAGACATTTTATTTAGTGATTACATTTTTTAATTCAAAACTACTTTATTTATGACTGAGTCATGCTACCTGATCATGCTATATTCACATGTATGATAATTACTCTAATGAGGTAGGAATGAGGAAGGAAGCATTATAGAGGTAATCTACCCATATAAGTATGGAAGGAGATTGGGAAATCATTTAGGAAAAACCACCCTAAAATGATCCAACAAGGATTCGAACCTCGATCTCCCTGCCATCCGTAGGCCAGTCCAACACAAGAGTGGTGCCTTTGACCATTCACCCACTGAAGCGGGTTATTACATTGTTAATTGTAAGCTCGTCAAAGAGGGTAACTTGTGACCATTTTAAAATCCAAGCAGTTGCAAAAAGTATACTTTTAATTATTTTCAAGAAATAGTTTAGTGCTTACACCAGTTCATGTCAACACTCATCATTTCTGAAATAATTTCAAGAATTTGGCATCCGGCTGAGTAAACAGAATTAAAATGTTGTGACACTCATGTTTTTCATATGCAAACTCAAGTTAGACAGTATAGTGGGTACATAATCCACACATCTTTAAAAGGTTTTGACTTAAAGAAGTTTACAAAAAATAAGAATTACCAGCATATATATATATATATAGAGAGAGAGAGAGAGCAAGACAAAATTCTAATAATATATTAATTTATTAGAAAGCTATACTTACGCTTATTTTAGGAAAAAAATAGCTTCCTCTTGTCACATTGATGATCTGCGACTACTTGGTAAAGCGTTACCACTTGACCTACTTTAGTGGCCTAGTTAGCTAACTCTCGAGTTTAGTGTCAAGCTAGACTGCCAAGGACGGGGAGATCAAGGTTCGAATCTCAGTCAGGTGAGCTGGGGTGGTTTTTCTTAAATGGTTTTCCACTCTCCCTCCACGCAAATGTGGGTTAACTATCTTTAAATTCAATCTTCCCAACTCTCACCCATTAGCGTTATTAGTACTCAATCGTGTAACCCAAACGAGTAGTAAGAAGCGGTGCTAAATTTTATTAAAAACGTTACCATTTGCACATCATCGACATTTGGAAATATAAAGGTGTTCTCCATTTTTGATGATTTTCTCGTACATTTCAAGGAAATTTCATCATTAACTTCAGCGTGAATCACTTGCTCAACAAATTTCTTCTCAGTAATAGCTTTTTTTTTTCCAAGTATGTTTAATTTTTCTTCTACAGGAAAATATTCCTCAATGTCTTTGTCACTTTGAATGAAAAAAAAATTGGAGTCGTCACTTTTGTCATGGATGGAAAATGTATCGTCAGTTTTGTTTCCTGAGCAAACTTAAATTGAAAATTGTTTCTTTTTTTTTGTTTTTGATGCTCCTGGTTACTCTCCGACATTGAATCACTGACGCTAGGTTTTGGTGATACATTTTTATTCTTCTTACTTACTGTGAGAGGCTGTGTATCCTTAGTTTTGCTATTTTTAAGAAAGTTTTTGAAGCATGCCACTTACTCTTGGAGATTGTCGGCATATAGGCACATTGTTTGCAGTGTTTTTGGAATTATTTCATGCATTTGTTGCCAGTCAAGGGGAATTAGGCTAAAAGCCTTGAAACCAGCTAGTACATTTTCCTCATTCTTATTACTCATTGCACCTAGGCACTACTTTAAAATCCTGGAGAATGTGACTTTAAGGATGGTATTTCTATTTTTATATTTACAATCCACCAGCACTTGGCTCCTCTAAAGTTTTTAGTAGCTTGAAATAAGCATGGCATTAAATACCCATCACCTATGGCTGCTAACATCACATACGTTCTTGATTTACTGCTGTGTATTAGTTGTTTTGGGTTTTGAGACGTTATTCTCACGACGCTGACCTTTTTCCTTTTGGGGGTCGTTTGTTAAATTTATTTTAGTCATAATTGACAATCAAAAATGGCTCCACATATTTAAGTGTGCTATTAAGTTTGTCAAAATAATTGTTAATGGCTGTCTCAATGTCTCATCAATGGCAGTTTGAACCCTTTTTATATTTTGACTGAGCCTAGTTGTCAGTTTATCTTTATTCCTGTAAAGGAATGAATCCGTCCAATCTCGACTTGGTAAATTGTTAGGGAACCTTTTGTCTATTTATTTCTTTTCAAATATATTTATACTTTCAAATGAATATCATACCTTGTTAATGGGAACCCCCAGTCTATCACCATGGAAATAAACTGGACCAATGTTTCATCAATTTCTTCTAAAACAGGCCAGGCGTCGATCTTT
The DNA here is from genome assembly GCA_902151425.1 of Timema shepardi. Lineage (NCBI taxonomy): Eukaryota > Metazoa > Arthropoda > Insecta > Phasmatodea > Timematidae > Timema > Timema shepardi. The sequence goes on along the minus strand of CABFVX010000693.1, from coordinate 74,670 downwards.
CCCTGTGTTTTTACCTCTGATGTGCCTGTTTAGTGTCGCTCTGGTCACTTCCAATTCTTCAGCCACTTAATGTGAGCCCTTATTTGACCATGGCCAGTGCTTTCTTCAACTGCTCTGGTATGTCTGTAGCATAAAATCATCCTCCAATCACCTTGTTTTGGTTTCTTGCTATGATACATATTCTGGGGGGAGGGGGGGGGGG
>CABFVX010000693.1:63494-74380 GCA_902151425.1 Timema shepardi | reverse complement strand
GGGGATGGTTAAGGTATACTCACAATTATCAAAACAAGGCAGCCTCATGTTTGTGTCTAATTTAAAAATAGTCCAGTCATGTCTCCCAGGGAGATTACGCCAAAGAGTCATGAATACACTCACTCACTATAAAGACCTTGATTATGGAGTAACTTGAGACACATGTCCTAAATAACCCCACATGAGAAACATGCTAAAAATCTGAACTGAAATTTTTTGTTATAAGCAAAATATTTTTAAATAAAGAAAAAAGTGTTTTTTATTAAGTTTCCAAAAGATACAAATTATATACAAACTTTATGTACAGTACTGTATGTTACCAAAAAAAATAAGTTTCAGTACAATAAAAAAAACAATACTTAGCTTGTTATAATAAATCACTTATCGATACAACAGTATTTCCACAGTTAACTGGTTATTACAAAAAATCATCACAAAACTTCACTGACTGAATGCATGAAATCAGTAAGTTTTTGTTGTTGTAAAGATGTGAATTTAGAAGATGACGCAAGATTATTCATTAGGCATGATAACAAAAGAAATTGTTTTCGAGAAAAGACAAATAACATTTCACTTTGACAGACCTCTTATGACCGAGCTGAAAATAAATTGGTGGGTCCTCCTTGCACTCAAGTATGGCAACAAACAAGCAACTGACCTTTGTCCACTCACTTAGGTAACATGTGTACACTCACTGACACACAGAGCAATAGTTGCCAACCATCGAACAACACTATCATATGCCATGTCCTTAGTTATAATATGCTGTAGTTGTTTAATGCTTATTTAGAAATGATTAGTTTAGTTGTGAGGCATAACATATTTGTTTGGATAATCCGAACAGACCCCAGTTTAATTTAGTTCAGATATACCATAAAACTACATTTCTTACGGGTATTATACATTTAAAGTCAAATAATTATAAGAGTATGAAAAAATGTTTGCCATTTTGAAAGTTCATTTTGCAAACCATCTTAATAGTAACTATATTCATTTTTTTTAAATGTAGGTCTTTAAAGGGCACTTTCTAAAAATATGAATTATATCAACACACCACTTGAGGTGTCCATTTCCAAAGGGTGCCTTGATCGAGCCTAGTGAATTTTTGGAAACAACAAAAAAACTTTTGTTCAACTTATTTCACAATTTAAGTCAATGAATTTTCGTATACTTATTACTGCAATTCATATAAGTATTCTGGAGGGAAAAAAGCTTGCAGAAACCATGGTTTCTTCTTAAAAAAAGGAAAATTATTTGGACAAGGTGCCATTTGGAATTGCATGATGGACAAAGGATATTTTGGAACGGTTTAAAATGGACAAGGGACATTTTGATTATGTGAGAATATAAACCATAACTTAAAGATAAAGTCATTCATTTTATTTGACATTATTTCATAGTAAAACTTGTAAAAGTAAAAACAAATTGTTTCAAGAGTATTTGTAGACATTTGCATGAATATGAATGAAAAAAAATTAGATAAAACTTTTTATGTATTCAAGTTTCTTTTAAAATAGATAATATTAAAGAACTATAAACTTCAGAGAGTCATAATATGTTATTAAAAAAAAGTTTATATTACACTTTGTATGTAAGCTAGTAGATTATTAAATCCTTTTTTATTTACACATTATCATCAAGATCATGCATCAGTCCTCCTTTGTTTTCATCTTCTTAAAGGTCTCCAAAGTCTCTGACCAACTTTGAGAAGATGATGTCTTTATAGGACTGTTAAGTCAGGTAGATTCTCCCAGTCTTCACCATCATGAAGTTGTAGTAACATTTTGACATCATCTTTCTTAATTTGTTTCACAGGAACACCTATTTTGACTAGCTGGGAATAAATCTCAGCATTCTACCTGTTTGGACGAAAACCTTTCTGGAAATTCCCTCATCTGTGTTGTATGAGGCTTCACCTCTAAAAAAGAATGTCTGATTTTGGTGTGCTTCCCTGGGTGATAATGAATATCTTGCATACAGCAAAGGGGAAGTGACACTGGTTAGGTTTCTTCAAAATGTTCCCTGTTGCTGCTTTCCAGTTGAAGACATTGAAGTCCCTCCCTATCTTCAGGACAGCCCCATTCTTCTCAAATACCTTATAGTAATCTTCAGATTTGGATATTGTGCTCATTTTCTCGAGTTCTTTTTCAATGCGCCCAAACTCACAGTGGGGTGGAACAAAGGAGTGTCCAGGAAGGGTAAAGGTAAGATGAACTTCACAAATGTTATGGGGGGCTTTGTGCAACCACTTTTTCAGCATACCAATCATTATTGTGTTTTTGTTATGCCCCCCGCAAACACGCGCACAGTTTCATATTCTCCTAAGTCAATGTTGGTTAACCGATGGTAAACCACAAAAGCAATTTCAGATGATCCTTTATAACTGTCTGCCTCTGTCCAAGTGTAAATCCAATTTTTATATGCAGGCTGAGGGTATTTTGATGTTTCTTCACACACTGTAAAATTATACAGGTACAATTGACATGAATAATATGTGACTTGATCAGGAATTTTTGGTAACACCAAGTTTTTTTGGCAGTCAAATGTAAATGTAATAGCTTTCTCTTCATCTCTTTTCTAAAGTGTGAAAAATGCATTGGCACACCTTTTATGAAGCTCGAACTCAATTTCAAGAGCTATATCATTTATATTTGACTTACATCTTTCCTTATACTGCAAGCATTCTAAACAAGCATCTACAGCAGGCGAGTCAAAACTTAGGTTATATTTCTGGACAAAAATATTTCTGAAGTATTTATACTTTACTTTCAGGGCCTCTTCGGAACATGAACTATTGTTAAAGGCATGTAGTCTTGTAATTGTCAATGCACTTTCTAAATACTTATTAGTCTGGTTATTACAGCAATAATGAGAATGTAATGGCACTAGAGACTCAATGAAAGTTTTCACTGAACTCTTTTCCCCTTCATACCCTTGTGAGCGATGATCGCCACCACAATTTTCTGTGGCACATGTGCCAGTTTCAAAGTGAGACCTACAAACTCTATGGACCCTTTTCTTTGAAATATTTAAAATGCCCAGAAATGCCTTTTGGAAGGTTTTAGCTTGTTTTGATTGAACATGTTGTGTGATAGGTATTTAATACCTATGCCAAACTTGGGTATCTTGTTTACGTTCTCCACTGGCTCGTTTACGTTTAGGTGATTCTGTTATTATATATTTCAAGATTAAATTATCCTGATCTATTTTAGCTGATCTATAATCAATTTTTCTTGGATAGAAACTGTTGTGAAACCTACGCACATTTTGAAGTGTTGTTGTGTGCAATATAATCGTTTCGGTGCTTGTGTTGGTAATCAGGTAGTTTTGGCAGGCACTTCGAAAAATACTTCTTTTTGTCCATATTTTCTTACATAAAAGTGGATTCCTCTCTTCTTTTTCTGCCTTTTCCTTTAGAAGAACATAATATCACACTTCCTACTTGCTTAACCTCACTTTCTCCACTAGCTGTAGGCATAGGTTCTTCCATAATACACTAAATTATTTAGCCAACAACTTTAATAGTTCCTTCAAATTAATAAACACTTTCCTTAATGAGTGAAAACTAAAATACCTCAAATACAACTAATATTATTGTTAGTCTCACAAGGCACTTTTCACAGGCAAATGTTAGACTTTCTGATCATCAAATATATTTTATTTTAGTTTTGTTTCAATAAACATGTAACGCTACCAACTTCACAACGTGTACTATCCAATTCAAATAAACCAAAATACTAAGGAAAAGAGATTTTAATAAACTATGTAACAATGCTTGAGAAATGGACAATGTTCATTTTGAAATTTCATTCAGCAGCTTGCTTAATGAGAATATGAGACAAGGAACCTTTTGTTCCTGTATAAGGTATGTTTTAAGATGCTGCCATTTTGGATATTTGGTTGTGGACAAGTGCCACTTTGGAAATGTTAAGGATTTTCAAATGCAATTTTTAAGGATTTAAGGACGTTTTGAAACTATAAAACATATGTGAGTCAATAGATGATCCCAAGATGAAATCAGTGATAGAAATAAACTCGATTTTTAATTTTTGTGGACAAGTCACCCTTTGGAAATGGATGCCTCACTTGCAAATTAACTAAACCTACTGCACAGCCAGCCCTAGTGTGTATATATTTATTAATTAAATACCAGGATGAACTCAAATAGTAAATATCTTCATAATCACAATCTGGAGTCAAACTAGTTTTTCAAGATTTGTGGTTGACCACTCTCACCACCAAGTCATGGAGAATAGCAAATCCTGATAGTATTAACTATCCTTTACGACCTGTTCGGTTAGTATGCATAAGTCATAAATGCACTAATGGGTTAGGAATTGGGAAGGTTGAATTAGAGGAAGTGAACCCGCATTTGTGTGGAGGGAGAGTGGCAAACAATTTAAGAAAAAAATAAACAAGGGATGCCAGTATTAGAGTTTATCTATGTAGGTTAAAAATGTTTAAGGTGTGACTTATTGACCTGAGATATTTTAAATGTAGAAAGGTAAAAAAAACATCAATTGTCATATTTATTTAATAATAAATTACAATTTCAATCAGTGAGCAATTTTTGAACTGCAAAAATGGTCAAAATTTAAAAAAATTTGATTAAGTAATCATTTAAAATAAGCAATAAAACAAAGCAACATTTTGCATAGATACTAACATTTCATTGTTTTACTGACAAGAAGAATCTATTTGAAATATAAAGTTTCAAACTATTTGAAAGTTTTTAACTTCAAAATGGTGACTAAACACCAATCTAGGACCTGTTGGGACACTTAAGGCCCAGTAGACGCCAAGAACTAAGTCGTAGTGTGTTGCTGCAGGTGCTGGCCCTATTCCAGGTCGCAAGCGCCACCACAGCACCTGGCTGGAGACCGACCTCGACTCGTTGGTGACTCTTGACCACGGCCTCAACTCGCCGGCCAGCCCCCAGCATCAGGTGTCCTCGCCAACACCATCCCACTCACCCCTCTATGTCAATGCAGACACTAACAAGAGGATAGGTAAATACTCGTCTCGCCACAGCAAATCTAATCGGTCTGTAAGGTTTAACCTCGACAACACCACAGATAGTCAAACTTCTCTAGACTCTTACGCTCCTCTTACAATCCTCAATAACAATCATTCAAGGTTGATACAAAGAGCTTTCACTTTAGATAATCAGGAGATATCCCGGCGATTGGTTAACAATTCTTTGAACTCTATCCCTTTTCGAAGATCAAACACTTTGGATATAGCTAAGTTTAGCAAGCACTATAACAAAAATCTTTTGAGAAATTAAGTAAAAAAAATTGGTTTTACATACACCTAAAGTATCACACAAAGCTTACTCTACAAACTCCATATTACTAGAGTAAAAAATTGACCATTCAGTAAAAAAATTTACATGTATGCAGATTTATGATCCCCAAGCATAGGTTTTTTATAAATACATTGAAGTTAGATCTACTTTAATTATCTAGGACACAGTTTCAGAGAACTTTTTATTTTTAATTATTACATTTAACACAATAGTTAGATACCAAGGAAATAATTAATGACAACATAAATCACAGTAAAGGGATATGCTACAATTTTCTAATTGTTTTGTATTTTCATACATCTACCTTTAGTTACAAATCATTCCTAAAATATTTATCTAATTTTTTTTATAATAATAATAATTAAAAACAACTAGTTAAAATTAAAATAATAAAAATGTTGGCTAATTTTATAAAACTAGATACTATTTTTTTTCCCCCAATTAGTTCAAATAATATAATGTGATTAGAGACATAAAGTGTATGCTCAAGATTGAAATATCCATCTTAAGAACTCTTTAAACATCAGAGACAAGATGGATTTGGACTATAGCGCATAAAATAATAATGGATCAGATTCCCAATAAATTATTCAGTACTTGAACCTAAATAATATACCATATATTTACATTACTAGTCTTCACATTTCAATTTCAATGAATAGAATTAGAGAATATTAACTACATCACTAAAGCATTTTATAAATACTTTAACTTGTAAATTAGTAGTTCAAAACTTCCTGAATTCTTAATAAAAACATAATGTTCATGGTTTTTATTTTCAAATTAAAATTAAAATACACATATTGTACTTATGGCTTCATGTTGGTAAATTTATTAATATTTATTAATATTAGAGAGTGTAACGTTTTGCTAGTTTCATCAGTTAAATGTATGTGGTTAGAAATGAAAAGTGGAAAAAACCACGGCCCACTAACTTAATCTAAGCACCGATATTAATCAAAATACACAGTCCTAGATGGATCTTTCTATCATTTCAAGCTGTACATTGGTTCTAAATAACGATTCTCATGCTTTTTTTTAAACACTTCATTAAGTTATACACTTGGCATAAAACATCTTCAGGGCTTGTGTAAATAAACATTTTTACTACATATATACAGATATTTTGTAGTTAATAAGTTTGGGTGAAAAAAAAAGCTTTAGAGGAATATTGACTGTCACTGCAGCTTTAATACTTGAGGGGAGTGAGGCAACAACATTATCACAAATAAATTTTAAATGTAAATCACGTAAGTCTATTTCATATATAATGTGTTCATTTGAAAATTTTCCTCCTCAATATCTCGAAAACAACATTGTTAAAAAGAAAATTTCTCAAAACTAAAGTTGTTTAGTTCTAATGGGGAGGTAGGAGAGTGAGATTGGTATGACCTTGACTATAATTTTTTTAAATTTGGTTATGTTTTTTTTATTATATATTCTTGTAGCTCCCATTGTGGCATTTTCAATAAAGTGGAGTCAAGATTTTTCAAATAAAAAGAATCAAGCCTCACAAGTTTCAGCATCGTTGGTGCCGGGCATAGCACTATAATTATTCAAACATACTGCGGAAAGGTAGAAGTGTGTGTATATGGATGCGTTCACATGTGTATATATTTGTACAGGTTTATGTATATTTGTAGAAGAATAAACAAAATAATTACTGAGCAAACCATGTTCATGCACTGAACTTTTAGGATTAGCCACATAATGACCCAAAATTTCCACTTGGAGTTAATTCATTTAACATTGTACGCTCAGTCAGTTTATTTGTTTGTGACAAGGCCGGTTTCTTTAAATTTTTAAACAAGATCCAAAACATAACAATGTGATATATTTGTATTTTTAATCATATATTTGGTTAAAAGCTGCTGCTGCTCTTCAAGCACATTAATTTTTGATTTCATACAGAAAAATTCATTCTGATTTCTCTTTCATACTGTAAACCAATTTTTCAAAAATTTGTAATTCAGATGAAAAGTAAATGAGTCACCTACCAGATTTGTAACTGGCATTTCTAGTAAATATAATGCTTTGTTTACATTTTTGGATATTTATCTATGTCCTCTATAAATACAAATTCATAGACACACATACTCTACATTACCATAGTATGTTTGAATAATTCTAATGTTATGCCCAGCGCCGGCGATACTGAAACTTGAGGCTCATAAATCATGTTAATTTTTACTTGAAAAAGCTTACACCACCAGGATTTGGATAAACATGATATTCCTTTTAAACCATCTATTAGAGTTGGATTGAATCAACTATTTTACAAATCCGAATATGAATTTTGGAAAAAATTATGAACATAAGAGCAAATAGAAATATAATAGAAAAATAGAACATAACCAATAGTATATTTATTCATTATAACATTCAAACATTCGGTTAAGTGTTAAATTACTGGTCTGGGACTTGGATGTTGAGTTCATCCTATAATTGTAACTGGTTCTGAACCACTAGTAAGCAGTATTATAGCTCCAAAACAAATTTCACTTGAAAAATTGAACAACAAAAAATTCTTTTAAGCGATTTGATTCTCAAATTTGAGAACATGTTCACTTCCCTTGAAATTTTACTTCAAGATTACCCAAAAATCATAGTAACTGTTTTTTTAGTTTGTATTAAAGATCTATTCATTTTCTACATACTATTTAATGTCATTGAGGTAGAAGAGAGATATATTTTATATACTTAAGTTAAATTAATTTTAATTTCCCATAAACACTGCCATGATTTGCCTGCCACTTGATAGCTATGTTTTTTGTCTCATGACCTTCACTAACACATTATGTTGTTTTGGAATTTATATGTGTGTTCTGTAGTAGTATATGTTTAGTGTACAGTTCTACAGGTGTTTCACTCGCTCTTGGGCCCTGAGTGCCTCATACACCAATTACGTCCATTAGTTTGAAAGTTTTAATAAGGCGAACTCACAGTTCGAAAGTGAGCAAAACACCCTGTATAAAAGAGCATGTGTCATTATTTTTGCAATATTAGTTTAATGCTTTGAGTAACGTATTTGTTTAAAAGCTCTATGATTTTTTTAAGTTGATAAGAATCATATTTCATTTAATAATTCATAACTTATATTTAAAAATATATATAACTGCATGTTTATAATAGCTGCATAACTGTTACAACGCATGTTTGTGATTGTTGAAAAATAAAGTTTTTTTTAAAAATGTGGTATTTTCGGGTAAATGGGTTTAAGATGTGTAAATAATGAAACCGCACAGTTTTGTTTTGGTACATGCATGTTGTAAAATGTTTGTAAATTGTTTTTGAAAGTGACTTTGTACATTATTTTGTGTTTTGTGTCACCTCATTCCCATTCTATCAAATGTATATTTAGTGTTTGGTGTACAGAGAGGCCAAATTGCTGCCTTTCATGTCCCTATCACCACATCATCAACACACATGAAATGTAGGACTATATGTAATCCACATAGACACTCTTTGGAAAGGTCACTTTGTTTAAGGGAGTAATTGATTTGGGCTTGAAGGTAAATTTTATGTCAAGAGGAGCCTGAATTTGTCATAAATGTTAACTACATTTATATAATAGACCAAGTTAGTTTAGAAGTTCATCTACATTTATAGAAAAACTTGGTTTGTTTGGAAAGGCAAATTGCTTTTCTAGGGAATCTGACACCCTAGCTCAGTTGGTAGCATGTCTCTCTACTGAACTAAGAGTCCTGGGTTCGATATCCAGCAAGGTTGGTTTTTTATCATTGGTGAAAGATTGGTTTTCCCTTTCACAGTGATGAATTAACAGCCAGGGATTGGATGTTGTTCCTGTCCTAGTCTTAAGTTCACTGGGGTGGAAACAGTGATAGGTGTAAAAAAAACATTTCTAGGGAGGCCTGGTTTGAACAGAAAGGCCAACTTCATGTCTAAGAGGGCTTAGTTTGACTTTAGATCAGTAATTCCCAACCATGGTTTTGTGGAACGCTGGGGTTCTGTGAGCCCATGTCCAGGGTTCCATGAGAATTGGCAAAAGTTGCTTTTTGTTGGCCTCTCCATAGTTTTTGAACAATGTGAAAACATGTTAATAGAACTCTAATATTGGAAGAAAATAAAGAGAAGAGTGTATTAATGTTAAAAGTGAGGTTAGTAAGAAAATTGATGAGCCAAGCTCAAGTACTGAAGGACAGTAATTGGTAAATATAAATAGGCAATAAATTATCTTAAACTATTATATTCAAAAGTATGGGTTAGTTATTATTTACAAACCTTACTGGTCTGCACGTATATTTTTTCAATTTACACCTCTAAAACCTAATCTGTGTCAGCCAGGTAGAAGTTACTGAAATTTTACAAAATATTTTAAGGGTTCCTTCAAACAAAAAAGGCTGGGAATCAACAGTCCAAATGATCACAGAAGTAGTTTTAGTACTTGTACAAGGGTTTGTCCTTTTATTCAGCTATTAAACTTTCTGGAGTGAAGGTTGGGTGAAATGCTTTGAAAAGTGCAAGTTAAACACACCTATTTATTTCAACTTGACACCCACAATTTCTTTCTTAACTTCTATAACATTCTAAAATAAATTAAGTGACATTAGCCATTCGTCTTGGGTTTAATTCATGAATCAAGGTGTAATTTTTTAAACATGCATTTTAAATAAAGAAAAATGCGGATACAATCTTTAACTAAAAGATTATTACATGTTTATTCCTAGGATAGGAATGAGGTTTATAAGAGGAGAAACAGTTGCATTAATGAGGAAATAGGATCCGGAAAAACCACCTCTGTTGCAATCAGCCAGGATTCACACCTCAACCTCCTCCTCACTGACAATCGAGTCCATTTCAAGCTTCATGCCATAGGACTATGAATACAAAGTAGAGGCTTACAAATGTTTTAACTTCCCACCCCCACATTGTGATATCACTTTCGAGTAGTCCACCGTCTCAAATACCTTAAAGCAATAGTAGATTTGTGAGAATGTTTCACTTTGCAGTTTATTTTTGCAGAGTATTTTGAAACATTCAACATCAAAATGTTGACACTATTGTTGAAAATGTGTTCTATTTGGTAAATACATAGTTATTTAACATTTTACATCCATTACTGTTTCCTGCTGGTGGCCTGGGTCAGTTTTTTGTTCAAGCCATATATTTTCCACTACCGGCTTGCTAAGCCTGTCGTAGCTTCATAATTCATATAATCCATCTTAAGGTTAAGACAGGCACAGCATCCAGTCCCCGGCCATTAACGTATCAATATGAAAGGATAAACACATATTTTCATCAATTATCAATTTTCAGCCATGACGGGAATCAAACCTGGGACCCTTAGCTCAGTAGGCATACACGCTACCAAATGAGCTAAGGTGTCAGACGGTTAATTACCATACTTTTCTGTATTTATTTTATTATTATTATTATTATTATTATTATTATTATTAGCACCGCGTCTTACTACCCGTTCGGGTTATACGCACTTACGCTAATGTGTAATGGTAGGGTGATTGTGAGATGAAATGAAGGACCTACAGTTTAACGTGGAATCCGAACCACGGTGGAGGCCTGGCATTCCCCACATTCACAAGATGTCTTGTCAGAGGTG